>JAJOOF010009739.1:0-30866 GCA_029582545.1 Solanum lignicaule
GAGCATCACGAAGAGCAGCTAAAAATGTTTCTAGTAACCCTTTAAGAGTTAACGGCTTAAAAGCGATCTGCACCATGCTAATATGCAAGAATTTATATTGATATTTATATAATTCAATATCGTGCTTATTTAACAACCGAATAGTTTGTTCAGATGAATTCAATGCCAAAGATTGCTTAGTAGTTTTTGTCAACTGTTTATTAGAGATCTTATCAAACCAACCATAATCATAAATGGTTTTTATAATAACTTTTAAAATAGTCCACTTTTTTAACAAATCAAGGTTTTGAGGTATATCTACCTATTCCAATCGAGTACTTTTAGTACTAGTATCTCCTAAATCCATTATTAAGAGTGTATATCTATGCCGAAATACTTCACATCAATCTCATATTTACCATGAAAGTTCCCAGGCTCTGATATCAACATACAGGATCTTAGAAGAAGGGCAGTTGTCGGCGCGGTCATCTTCAATCTAGCTTGTTAAATCCGAATTCAAGGAATAAATCCGAATCGAAATATATACAAATTTTTATATAGTTTAATTACTGTATGGAAGGATCAGATCCTTTTACCCAAGCAAAGGGTCTGTCGAGATTCAAATACGTATTGTTAGTGAGCTTATGTGTCTAGTAGTTCTAACCGCGTATATGGCACCCCTTTAACTCCTTATCGGGCTGACATCTTGGCTGGCTAGGCGGAGTCACTAAGACAAAGCCACTAACTTATTGTATTGAATCTGACTGTACCACCATATCGGAACCAAGTCAAGAAACCATATATAAATTTATTCATATTTAGATAAAGTCTAAATCTTTCATGGTAGATATAAAAGAGAAGTTAGTTATCCGACATAGATATAATTCTTTAGCCGGACATAGTCACGGCTTAAATCGGAGAAGTAGAGAAAGTAAGGAAAAGGAAGAATAAAAGAAAGTACCTTTTGGCCAATACCAGGGCCTATATGAGAACTATGCTTTATTAACAAACACCGGTAAGTTTTCGACAAACTCACAACTTACAATATAATACAAGAGAGCAAGAGAGAGAACAAAAGAGAGAGAGAAGGTTTCTAAAACTTTCCTTTCTCCAACTACAAAAGAACTTATTTATAGAAGAAAAAGGAATCTAGCTACAGTGATCTACAGTGATCAACAGTAGATCTACAGTGATTGTGGGTCCCTTATCACTCGGTCCTAGATGTACAATAACAGTTTTTCTACCGTTGTTCAACAGTGTATCTACTATTGATAGTTAGTTTTACTTGTTGAAGATCAACTTCACACGTGATCTTTTCCCTTTAGTTTGCGGAGGAGATCTTTTGCTTTTTCCAGCACATCCTCTGTGGTAGGTTCACATAATTGAGCCTCTTGAATATCTGCAACGTCATCACTTGTTTCACTTCGTATTGAAGTGTCTGAAATCTCGTATTGGGTAATATTGAGAAGTTTGTTTTTTCTTACTTCGTCGAGATAATTATTAATCATCTCTTCTTTATTTCCATCCTGAATAGAGATCTTTCGAGCAATATGTCGAACGGAGCTATCCTGTATAATTCCCTTTTGAGGAACAAGACAATATTCTTGAATTCTTTGTTTAATAAGATCCAATAATTCCTTTCCGTATAACGATTTTGTCTTGGGATCTCATTTCATTAATTTATCCCAAAAATTATTATAAAATGTCTTGTATAGACGATGAATTTTTTCGTTGGTGAATCCCACCTCCGGAGTCCATTTGTGAATCCATGGGATCAAAATTTCAATAAAAAAATAGATTTGTTCGATTCTTTCAATATAACATATATGATCTGTATGATATAAATCGTTCAGATTTGGCGAGATTTTTACACATTTGTTGTATAACTTAAGAAATGGATCTGGTAAAATCTTAGTTGCTGGGCCGTGGTATGACCACCAATTTAGGAACCAATTAGGAATTGGTTCTGCAAATATTTTTGCACAAACCTTTATGAACCATGTATGGTTGTGTCTCTCATTATTGAAGATGAGGACCTTATCAAAAGCATGAATATAGTCACAATATGTAAAATTCATCGAGAATTTATTTAGACTTATCTGTCTTTCTTTCATTGTGGAGATACCCCAATCTTCAAGCAATATAATATGTTTAATTATCATTTTGGAGAAATTATAAACATTCTCACTGCTGTTGTAGCCGAAAAAGTGCTAAAATTAAACCTGTGCTCATTAAAATAGTCTCGTAATAAGATCGGGTTTTGTATGACCCTCCCGAAAAATATAATCTGTTAACCAGATATCTCTGGAATATCTTCCAGGGCTCTTCTTTTCTCTGATTATCAGAATTTTCTAAAAGAAATATCATTTCTTTCCTTGATACCTTTTCGTAAGATTTGATATCATCAGCCTCTTCTTTAGCTATCGATACAAAAGTATCACTGTGCTTTTGGGATAAATACGCTTGCATTTGTGCGTATAATGGATTATTTTCTGGAATATCGTCCAGATGTATCGAAGAAGCAGCTTCTTTTGTTAGTTTAACTAAGCTCATTCCTCCCCTTTGTATAATTGGAGAGCTAGACGAGGATCCGTATGACGATCCAGATAATTTTGAGGATGATCTTCCCCTTCCGCGAGTATAACTTCCCCTTCCTCTAGCCTTGGTTACCCAAGGAGGGTCCATTCTGCAAACAAAACACTTCGTTTTATTCGAATACATCATAGTAATAATTATGGTAATAATATATTTCATCGTCAAATTCAACGATCTCTTTGCAACTAATAATATCAAAGATGATGTCTATTACCATCCCATCTATGATTTTCCATATAATCAATTACTGTACATCTCTATTAAGAGGGGTTACCTTTAATAGAGTAATTATGGTTTTTTCTGTAAAGAAGGGAGAAAGGAAGCTCATTATGACGCTAAATATTCTTTAGATAAGAAATCTAGAAGAGAATTATCACTTCCCTTTTTATAATGGATTTCAAAATCAAAAGGTGCTAGTTGTGCTTGCCATCTAGAAAAAATCAATTTTGACGCATCATGTTTAAAATCTTTATTAAACATATACTTTACAGATTGATCATCAGTTTTTATTAAAAGCTTTTAATTATATATATCATCTTGAAATTTTAAAATGCTTTTAACAATGGTTAATATTTCATGCGCCGCCATAGCATATTTCTTCTGAGCATCGCTCCATTTTCTAGAATGAAATCGAACTAGATATTCATTTTTATCATGAGGATTGATCTGTTTTAATATCCCTTCATAGTCAATGTTAGACGCATCTCTCTCTACAATCTTCTGGCAGGATGGGTTAGCTAGAGTTAAACAAGGTAAAGGTTTAACACAAAGTTTAATATTTTTTACCAAATTGGTGACACTCTCAGTGCAAGGTGTTTTATGATCCTTTTTTAGCCTTTCGTATAACGGGGCAACATCACGACATAAATTTTTGTAAAAGGGGGAAATATAATTTAAACTTCCCAAGAATCTCTGAAATTGCGTCCTATCTATAATAAAATCAGGAAACTTTGACACAAAATGAATTGATCGTTGAATAGGGGTAACCTTCCCCTGACAAATAGGATGTCCTAAAAATCTGACTTCAGTTTGAAATAAACTCATTTTTGGTTTAGAAATTACCAAACCATTTTGTATAACTAATTTCAAGAAGATGTCTAAATGTTTAGTATGCATTTCAAGAGTTTTTGAATAAACCAAAATCTCATCATTATAAACAATGATAAAATCCAAATATGGGTTAAAAATATCATTCATAATTTTTTTGGAATTCAGAAGGTGCAGTTTTCAAACCAAATGGCACAACATTCCATTCATATTGTCCAAATGGGAAATTAAAAGCAGTTCTATAAGAGAGCTCTTTAAATATTTGGATCTGCCAATAAACTAATTTACATCATATTTGCATCATATTATCTTGACAATAAATCCTTTTTATTTGGGATAGGATACCTAATCCATTTCAAATATTTGTTCAAAGGTTTATAATTTATAACTAACCTGGAAACACCGCGTTCTTTTTCAGCTGCATTATTGACATAAAATGCAGTACAAGACCTAGGATATTTAGAAGGTTTTATCAAACCCTTCTGTAATAAATTATCAATTTCTTTCTTGCAGAATTCAACTAATTCGGCGTTCATCTGGCAAGGGCGTGATTTAGTGGGAATATCATCCTCAAAGAAATTATCTTCATTTGGAAGGGTCACAATATGCTATTTTCGATTCCAGAAAGCACTAGGATGATCAACACAAATATCAATAGCCATTTGTTCGGAAATTATTTTAATTTTTTCCTGCACTTTAGTAGATTTTAAAGTGTCGAATATATTCATATTAAATATTTCAAGTTGTAAAGAATCAACATGCTTTTGTTTCATATTAATCAAAGGATGAATATCACGAGAAATAAGATCAGTGATAAAAGTATAACTAATATCTCTATCTTTATAAATAGCAGAAAAACCCTTAGCTGTGATGCTGGTGAAAGGATAAATAGCATTTATAAATGGAGTTCCAAGTATCATCGGAGGGTATAACTGATTTTTAACCAAAAGAAGAAATGCAGAATGTAGACTTTATTTTGGCAAATATGCCTATTAGGCAATTTATACTTTATATCTAAAGCATGTCCAGAAGCAGATTTGACCATATGAGTAGTTTTTTCAAAATATTTGGTACGTACAAGACCTTCTTGAATACAACTAACATCAGCTCCACTATCTGTCATAACAATATCAGTTATAGAAAAAGCATTATCAATCAATATAGCACATTTAACATACCATTTATGAGGTGTAACAATTTGCATCATTCTTAAAAACATATTTTGTTTAGGATCAATATTAACAGATTTTGCAAGAGTATTTTCTTCAATAATATTTTTACACTTGTTATTAACTGACTCAATCTGAGTAAGGCGGTGATCACAAATAATCTAATTTTGTTTAAGAAATTTGATCTCTTGTTTCAACTGTTCAATTTATCCTTTTAGGTCATCAAAAGAAGTATCACGAATACCAACAGGATGTTTAGAAAGTCTATTAATGACTTCAGATAAAGAATAAGGAGCAGAATATTCAAACTAACTTTTTGATTTTTCAACAACATTAGATGAGCTAGCTTTATTATTAGCAGTAAGCTGAATAATCTTTTCATGCAATTTGTTATCAGTAACTTCTTTTAAAAGCTCTATCACATTATTAGAAGTAATAGTATTAATATTCATATCTTCAAATTGAGATTGTAATTTATAAAATTCATCATTTTCACTAAATAAAATATCACCTCTAAATTTATAAGCATCTAGAGTTCTTGACTGAGTATTACCAGATGTTTCAGGTTTATCAGTTTTAGAACTTGATTCAGAATAATCGTCATCATCATAATCGGACTCTGAACCAGAGGTGTACAAGAAACGATAGATCTTATCGTGCATATCTTCCTCTAACTCTAGAGTTTTAAGGTTTTCAACCCTACAATTTGGTGCTATATGCCCAAATTTTCCACACTTGTAGCACTTAATCTTTACGAGATCTCGCCTAGACCTATTCTTCATAAATCTATTAGAATTACGATGAGTTTTTTGATCTTCTCATTCTTCCCTAGGCCTTCGTCTAGATATTATTTTCTGATGAGATCTATCTGGATTGGATTTATTAGAATCTCTATGTTTGGTACCTTTTGCGGTAGTATCAGGTAATCCAAACTGGGTACAAAAGTCTCCTAGCAGAGATCTTTCTCTAAGCTTATTAATCTTAAGCTGCCTGGAGAGCTTTAATTCATTGCACAAATTAATACCTTCTTGAGTGCAGGCTCCTATAAGTTTACCATAAGTATAAGCGCCATAAGGAATAACACCTTGCAAATTTCGTATAGTTTTCTTAACTCTTTCTGCAAATAATGGAGGTAAGGCATCTATAAACTTGGCTTTCCAATGCTCAAAACCGTTTTCCAGCAGTTCCATCACCCGACTTAGATAGGTATCTTTATAGCATCAGAATTCGCCTAAATGTCTACATCGAAGACCATTTAACTAAGAACAAATAGTTTTGTATTGATTGGTAAATCTACCATTAAAATGTTCGAGAATAGTAAAGACTAGGGTATAAACTGCGTCTTCTCTATTTTTAACGAAAGCAAAACCTAAGTTATCAACACCCTCATTAACTGCCTTAGCATTAAGTACAACGTCTTTTGCCTCAAGGCTCATATAATTATCCCACCAGCCTCTAAGTTGACCAGTAAAACCTGCAATTATCATCTTACAAATAGTTCTATCGGTGTTATTATCACTCTTATAAATAGTAGGATACATAAGCATTTTATGAACAAGTATAGTTAATTGCCTATCAGTTAAACCGTCGAGATTCCATTCATATATCTCACTTCCACTATAAGAGGTATTAGTTTGGTTCCAATCACGTTCCTCTATCAAAACATCTTAAGGGGTCGGTCTAGGATAATAATAAGTTTGCATATTAGGTTGATGAGCATATTTAGTATTACCACTATTCTTCTTGGGATAACCACGAAGTTTATTAATTTCCAAATCAACTTGATTTTTAAAATCAAAAGTGGTTTCCATCTCATCTACAAAATCTACAGATAAATTAATAGGTTGAGCACCAAATTCTAAAAACTTTTTATCAAGAAGTTTTTCAACATCATATAGGGGTTTAAAAACAAAATCCTGAATTTCAGGAGGTCTCTGAATATGAACATCCGGCTGTTTTCACGTAGAAGCCTGTTTAGATTATTTTAAATCACTTTTAATCTGAACAATTAAAGTCGTTAAATCATCTAACTTTTTATCAAGAGAAGTAATATGTTCGCCTATAACTTTCACATAACGTCCTAATTGTTTTGAGAAATGAGATTATTAATCTCGTTAATGCTTACCGTAGCCACATTATTTTCAATAAACTTCTGAAAAGCAGTGAAAGTAATACCTGTATTATTAGGTAGTATAAAATGTGCATGAGGAGGATATATAGGTTTAATAATATTACCTAATTCATCTTTATAGGATCGTTCAAGAACATTGATGAATAAAGGCAAATAAGTAGTTATAAAGCAGGGTAAGAAAAACATAATATGATTATGTAAAACACTAGTCTCATAAAATTCTTGAGAAATATTAAGCAAATCCTCCGCATTGTATGCGTCAAAAAACCAAGTTTAAAACTAGCTCCATTTATCACCTGCAAATTCATTTTGAATATATTTTCTTTCCAGTGAACCCGGACTAAAATTAATTTGATTTCCATTCATCATTAAGTATCATTAAAATTAAAATCCATTTCAGATGCAGAAGGAATATCCTTATAAGAAATATCAGATGATTTATCATTTGTTTGAACAATATTTAATCGAGGATCAATTTTAATTTTATTTTTATCAGCCGATATGACAGAAGATAATGTATGCAAAGAAGAAGCACAATTTCGAGCTGGACCATAACCAAGGTCAATCGGCGAGATGTGTTAGATGGCAAGTAATCTTCTATCAGAACAAAACGAATATCTGTTATAAGGAACACTTTTCTCATCAAACTGAATAGCAATCTTACCATCAGCATTTTGAGTAATATGAGAATATTTAGAATTAGTGACAACATCAGTTATCTGTTCTTAAGGTATAACAAAGTCTAAATTTCAAGTAGTAGGAAAATTCATCTCTTCCCATTTTATAGGTCTTCTAGTAGTGACCTTGGATTTAGCAAAATTAGTTTCAAGTATTATTGTGTGATCACATGTATCTTATAACTTATATCTTGGGTTTAACGTAGCAAGCAGTTTAAAATAGATTCTATAAGATAAACAAATCAATTCAGATCCAGGCGCATAATTATAACGATGTGTTTTAACATTTAAAGTTAAAGCATCAAGAATATTAGAATTAGTCAAAGATGACTACAATTTAGGTTGAGTATTGAAATATAATGGGCCATAAGCTACCGTAGATTCAATCGAACACATCAAAGATTGTCGAAAATTTAAATTTTGAGCATCACGAAGAGCAGCTAAAATTGTTTCTGGTAACCCTTTAAGAATTAATGGCTTAAAAGCGATCTACACCATGCCAATATGCAAGAATTTATATAATTCAATATCGTGCTTATTTAACAAACGAATAGTTTGTTCAGATGAATTCAACGCCAAATATTGCTCAGTAGTTTTTATCAACTGTTTATTAGAGATCTTATCAAACAACCATAATCATAAATGGTTTTTATATCAACTTTTTTAATAGTCCATTTGTTTAGCAAATCAGGGTTTTGAGGTATATCTACCTCTTTCAATCGAGTACTTTTAGTACTAGTATCTCCTAAATCCATGATTAAGAGAGTATATCAATGCCGAAATACTTCACATCAATCTCATATTTACCATGAAAGTTCCCAGGCTCTGATACCAACATACATGATCTTAAAAGACGGGCAGTAGTCCACGCGATCATCTTCAATCTAGCTTGTTAACATCCAAATTCAAGGAATAAATCCGAATCGAAATATATACAAATTTTTATATAGTTTAATTACTGTATGGAAGGATCTGATCCTTTTACCCAAGCAAAGGGTCTGTCAAGATTCAAATACGTATTATTAGTGATCCCATGTGTCTAGTAGTTCTAACCGGGTATAAGGCACCCATTTAATTCCTTATCGGGCTGAGACCACGGCTGGCTAGACGGAGTTACTAAGACAAAGACACTAACTTATTGTATTAAATCTGACTGTACCACCATGTCGAAACCAAGTCAAGAAACCATATATAAATTTGTACATATTTTGATTAGGATTTATTCCTTGAATTCGGATGTTAACAAGCTAGATTGAAGATGACCGCACGGACTACCGCCTGTCTTCTAAGATCTTGTATGTTGGTATCATCATCATTATTATTATTATTATTATTAATATTATTATCATTACTATTATTATTATTATTATTGGTGGGATAATTATATGACCTTTGATGCAAAGGCAGCAGTCATAAATGCTAAAGCTACAGCCGAAGGAGTTGATAACCTAGGATTTGCTGTAGTCAAAAATAGAGAAGAGGTTGTTTATACCTCAGTCTTAACCATCTAAGAACATTTTAGTGGTAGATTTACCAATCAATATGAAACCATTAGATCTTTACTAAATGGTCTTAGATGTAGACATTTAGGTGAGTTTAGATGGTATAAAAATACTTATTTAAGTCGGGTAATGGAACTTCCCGAAAATAGTTTAGAATTCTGGAAAACCAAATTTATTGATGGTTTACCTTCTTTATTTGCAGAAAGATTGAAAACGACTCTTAGAGATCCGGAAGGAATTATTCCCTATAGTAATTTTACTTATGGAAAGCTTATTGGGGCTTGTACGCAAGAAGGCATAAATTTGTACAATGAGTTAAAACTCTTAAGACAACTTAAGATGGATAATCTTAGAGAAAAGTTTCAATTGGGAGATTTTTGTACTCAATTTGGTTTACCAGATACTTCCAAAGATACCAACCGAGAAAATTCTAAATAAGAATCTCATAGATCTCATCATAAGAAAAGAAGATCTAAAAGAATGACTAGAGAAGAAAGAGATGCGCGTAGGGCTCATCGTAAATCTCATAGATTTACCAAGAATAGGTCAATGCGAGATCTTGATAAGATTAAATGTTATAAATGTGGAAAATTTGGGCATATAACTCCAAATTATAAGCTTGAAAAGCTTAAGACTCTAGAACTTGATGAAGATATTCAAGAAAAGATTTATAGTTTTCTATATACTTCTGGTTCCGAATCAGATTATGATGATTCTGAAGCAAGTTATGGAACAGAGGATGAGCAACCTGAGTCTTCTATTATGGTTCAACAAGATTCAAATGATGCTTGCAAATGTCATGGTGATATTTGTCATTGTGAACATGATGAATTCTACAAGCTATAATATCAATTCGAAGAAATGAATATGTTCACCATCACTGCAGACAATGTGATAGAACTTCTAAAAGAAGTCACTGATAATACTCTTCGTGAAAAGATCATTCAATTGGCTGCTGGTAAAACTAGCTCTTCATCTAGTATTCCTAATGATAAAAAGGTTAAAGATGAGTTTAATTATTCTGCTCCTTATTCCTTGTCTGAAGTTCATAATAGACTCTCTTCTAAACAAACCATGGTTATTCGTGATACCTCTTTTGATGATTTAAAAGGGTAAATTGAACAAATGAAGGAAGAAATTAAATTTCTTAAACAAAATCATATTATTTGTGATCACCGTCTTACTCAGATTGAGTCTGCTAATAGAAAAGGAAAAAATAAGGTTGATGAATCTACTGCTGAAGAAAATATTCTTGCCAACACTTTGAATGTTAATCCGAAACAAAATATGTTTTTAGGAATGATGTAAATTGTTACAACTCATAAATGGTATGCTAAATGTACTATATTAATTGATAATGCTTTTTCTATGACTAACATAGCTATGATTGATAGTGGCGCTGATGTAAGCTGCATTCAAGAAGTTGTAGTACCTACTAAATATTTTGAGAAAACAACTCATATGGTTAAATCTTCATTTGGTAATGCTTTAGATATAAAAGTATAAATTATCTAATACTCGTATTTTCCAGAATAAAGTTTGTATTCCTCACTTCTTTTTCTTAGTAAAAAATCAGTTATACCCTCCTATTATTCTAGGAACTCCTTTTATAAATGCAATTTATCCTTTTACCAATATAAATGCTAAAGGATTTTCTGCCACTTATAAAAATCAAGATATTAGTTATACTTTTATCACCGAGCCTATTTCTAGAGATATTAATGATCTAATTGAAATGAAACAAAAGCATGTTGATTATTTACAACTTGAGATATTTTGTATGAATATATTCGATATTTTAAAATCTGCTAAAGTACAGGAAAAGATTAAACTCATTTCTGAAAAAATGGCCATTGATATTTGTGCTGATCACCCTAGTGCTTTTTGGAATAGGGAAAAGCATATTGTGACTCTTTCATATGAAGATGATTTCTCTGAGGAAAACATTCCTACCAAATCACGTCCTTGTCAGATGAATACCGAATTGGTTGAATTCTGCAAAAAAGAAATTGATAATTTATTACAAAAAGGTTTGATAAAGCCTTCCAAGTCACCATGGTCGTGTACTGCTTTTTATGTTAATTACGCAGCATAAAAAGAACGTGGTGTTCCCAGGTTAGTTATAAATTATAAACCTATAAATAAATATTTAAAATGGATTATATATACTATTCCAAATAAAAGAGATTTATTAACAAGATTATATGATGCTAATATCTTTTCAAAATTTGATTTAAAATCTGCATATTGGCAAATTCAAATATTTAAAGACCATTCTTATCGAACGGCATTTAATGTTCCGTTTGGACAATACGAATGGAATGTAATGCCCTTTGGTTTGAAAAATGCTCCCTCAGAATTTCAAAAGATTATGAATGATATTTTTAATCCTTATTTGGATTTCAACATAGTTTATATTGATGATATTTAGGTTTATTCAAAAACCTTAGAAATGCATATTAACCATTTAGACATTTTCAAAAAAATAGTCATTCAAAATGGTTTGGTGATTTCTAAACCAAAAATGAGTCTTTTCTAAACAGAAGTAAGATTTTTAGGTCATCTGATTTGTCAAGGAAAAATTACTTCTATACAACGATCTATTGAATTCGCGTCAAAATTTCCTGATATTATTACTGATAGAACGCAATTGCAGTGATTTTTGGAAAATTTCCTGATACATTTCTCCCTCCTACAAAGATTTGTCTCGCGATTTAGCTCCATTATACGACAGGCTAAACAAAGATCATAAAAGACCCTGGACTGATAGTCTCACCGATTTGGTAAAAACTATTAAAGAAAGAGTTAAGTCACTACCCTGCTTAACCCTTGCTAATCCTGCCTGGCCAAAGATTGTGGAAATAGATGTGTCCAATATGGGTTATGGTGGAATATTAAAACAGATCAACCCGCATAATAAAAATGAATATCTTATTCGATTTCATTAAGGAAAATGGAGCGATTCTCAAAGAAAATATGCAACGGTAGCTCATGAAATGTTAACTATAGTTAAATGTGTTTTAAAATTTTAGGATGATCTTTACAATAAAAAATTTGTGATAAAAACAGATGCTCTGTCAGTTAAATATATGTTTGATAAAGATTTCAAACATGACGCATCAAAATTAATGTTTGCAAAGTGGTAAGCACAACTAGCACATTTTGATTTCGAAATTCTATATAAGAAAGGAAGTGCTAACTCTCTACCAGACTTCCTATCAAGAGAATACATTCAAAATTAGTGAGTATAGTTGCATTTCAGAGATTGATGATATTCCAATTTCTCCTTTCTTTACTGAAAAAAGATTAATTACTATTTTAAAGATTCTTCCTCTCAATCGAGATTTGAAAGAATTGATTTGTTGGAAAATTATAGACAGAATGGTGATGGACCTTTTCCTATGTATAGAGGAAGCTAATACTTATTATGACACTTATTGGGAATAAATCTTGATGCTTTATTTGCAGGATGGAAAACCCTTGGGTAACTAAGGGAAGAGGAAGGGGTAAAAACCTACGAGGAAGGGGAAGATCATCCCCGAGTTCATTAAGATCGTCATACGGATCTTCATCATCTAATACTCCAATTATACAAAAAAGAGGAATGAGTTTATATAACTTAAACTCTAGAGTGCAGGAAAAAGCCTCGTCATCAATACATCGGGAAGATATTCCAGAGAGTGATCCATTATATGCTAAATTACAGGAGTTTCTAACCCAAAAGCAAGGTGATACTTTTGCTTCAATCGCCAAAGAAGAAGCTGATGATATCAAAATATATGAAAAGGTAGAGAAAAGAGAAATGATATTTCTCTTAGAAAACTCTGACATACAGAGAAGAGAAGAACCTTGGAAGATATTCCAGAGGTATTTAGTTAATGGGCTTTATTTCCCGGGTGAGTCATACAAAACTCGGAAATATTATGAGACTCTGCTGATAAGCACAGGTGTTGAATTTCAACATTTTTCAGGATATAATACAAGTCAGAATGTTTATAACTTCTCTAAAATGATTATAAACACGTCATTCATATTAAAGATTGGGGTATTTCCTGAATGACTGAAAGACAATTTAGTCTAAACAAAGTCATAGTAAACTTTACTTATTGGGATTATATCCAGGCATTTAATAAAGTCCTCTGTTATAACAATGAGAGGCATAAACATTGGAACGTATGCTAGAAAACCTAGTATGCAAACTTACTACTATCCCAGATCAACTCCTTCGGCTGTAGCTTTAGCATTTATGACTGCTGCCTTTGCATCAAAGGTCGTCTGAAATGCAATGAGGCTTACCAAAACTTTATGGAGTGTAGAGTGATCTTAACAAAATGCTTTTTGATGATCTTGAACACCTATACCTTCATCATAAAAAGATGCGGATCGGATGACATCACTACATTTGAATGTATGAGTATGTAATATAGTGAGGTGAAATAACTAAAAGAAGGGACCAAAATATATAATAATGTACTCAAGCTAATTGTAAAGAAATAAAGGAGTTAAATCGTTTAAAGCTTTAGAAAATACTTTCTCCTCTCTGAACTCAACATAATAAGTGATATATAAAAATACAATTTAACTTTATTGGGAGATTCTCTAACCGGCAATCATCACTGTGAGCTATGTGATGATACAACGTTTTGTCCATGCTTCCAGAACTATTCTATATCTTGCTGTGATATGAAACCTCTCAACTAAGTAGATCCACTAAGCTCTGCCTGAAGGCACTAAGGATTCATCAACACTTGAACTAACCAAGAGTATATATATTATTAAAAGTAGTATTGAGCTTTGTGCCTTCAGGCAGACTTGAAGTATTGATGAACGTAAAAGAACCGATTTACACTTTCTAAGCCCTTAACTAGGTGTAAAACATCATGGTTAAGGTTTAGAATAGGGGTTAAAATATCGTAGTTAAGTACAAAATGACCCTAGCTAAAAAAAACTGTCGGAGTGCCTTTCAAGAAAGTCTTCATAGACTGTTTAACGCTCCACGGTCCATGAAACACTTCGCCTAACTGATAGGACCTTACTAAAATGGGCATAACTTTTTATTTTGAACTCTAACTAGGCAAACTTGGTGGCACTGGAAAAAAAACTCAAAGACCTTTAATTTGATAGTTCATGTGCCGCATAATTTGTTATCTTCTAAGAGATATGGTCATTTGAATTAACATTATACATAAAAGATGATGGGTGACCTGTATGACCACTAAACAAACCATACAAGCGACCACAGACCGTGTAGGGTTCCGTCTAGGTGACTCACCACTTGGAAGCCCTGGATGGTTGGTAACCTTTCCCTAAATGGGTTTTGGACTCCTAAATAGACCATTTAGGGTTATGTGAAGGGTGTATGGTCAATTTTTGGGTATGTGGACTTGCCCGTTAGCCCTCTTTAGCTTTTCTCAAAGTTTGAGGTGTTACACGAACAATTCAAATTTTAAGAGTAGAGTTGCAAGATGTTATAGAATTATTAGGGTCTTGGCTTAAAATTTTTTGGGGTGTTACCAAATATATAGCTCACCAGTTGGAGTTATATCTTAAGTTAAGGCTCAAATGCTACTGGCTAGTAGATGTATGTCCTACTTGGACTATGTACGTGATTTGAGTAGGGAGGTCCCTCTTGTGGAGTTGGTTCCAATTGTCTATGAGTTTGTAGATATGTTTGACCTACCTAGCCTACCCATAATAATGTGAATTGACTTTCCTATTGAGCCTGAGTTCGGTACTCGGCCTATTTCTATTCCGCTATATCAGATAGCTTCTACAGAGCTCAAAGAGCTCAGTGTTTAGCTTCATGATCTCTCAAGTAAGGGATTCACCAGGCCTAGTATATTGCCTTGGGGTGCCTCAATTTCGTTTGTGAAGAAGAAAGATGGTTCGTACACATGTGTATTGATTATAGATAGATGATTAAGAAGATGGTGAAAAAATATTACCCCATGCCTAGGAGTGATGATTCGTTCGACAAACTTCAGAGTACCATAGTGTTCTCGAAGATTGATTTGAGGTTTGGTTACCACCAATTTAGGATTAGGGCAGTAGACATCCCTAAAACCGCATTTAGCACTCGATATGACCACTATGAATTCCTAGTGATGTCGTTTGGGTTGACTAATGCCACTGTTGCCTTCATAATCTTGACGATGCGAGTGTTCAGGCCGTATCTTGATTTATTTTTATCTTGTTCATAGATAATATTCTAGTATACTCGTGGAGCAGAAATGATCATGAGCAACATTTGAGGATTGTGCTCTAGACTTTGAGAGATTAGCGACTTTATGCCAAGTTCTCGAAGTGTGAGAATCTGTAGCATTCTTGGGAAATGTGGTGTCCAAGGAAGGCATCATGGTAGATCCGGAGAATATTAAGGCAATTCAAGATTAGGCCAGGACCATTTCGGTTACTGAGGTTCAATGCTTTGTCAGATTGGTAGGCTACTACAAACGGTTCATGGAGGGCTTCTCCACCATTGCAACACCTTTGAGTGGTCTAAGGAGTGTGAGTTGAGATTTTGGAAGCTAGAGGAGTTGCTAACTACTGCTCTTATATTGACACTCCCAGTTGAGAGTGAGGGCTGCACAGTCTAATGTGATGTATTTGAAGTTGGTTTGGGTTGTGTATTGATGGAGCGAGGCTAGTTTATTGCTAATATGTCGAGGTAGGTTAGGTTACGTGAGCGCAACTACCCTAACCATGATTTGGAGTTGGTGGTGGTAGTTTTTGCGCTGAAGATCTAGAGGCAGTACCTATTTGGAGTTTTTTTGTGAGATCTACCCTGATAACATCAGTCTTCAGTACACCATCAGTCAGAGGGACCTTAATTCGAGGAACCATCGTTGGATTGAGCTTCTAAAGGACTATGACCTCTCTATTCTCTACCATCTAGGCAAAGCAAATGTAATAACGGGTTCCTTGTTTCGGAAACCAGTGAGTATGGGTCGTCTAGCCTTCTTTTCTACGGTGGAGACATTAAGCCTTTAGCTAATTAGATGGTACAATTGGATGTTTTAAATTTTAGGCATGTCTTAGAATAGATGGGAGTTGAGTCCTCTCTACTTGATCAGATCTGTAGCCAAAAATATGAGGATGAGGCCTTGGTGGCACTTTGAGATCGATTGTTAGCAGGTGACGCCAATCAGATAACCTTAGATTCAGATAGTGTTTTGAGGTTTGCAAGACATATTTGTGTCCCGAGAGTTGGGGGTCTGATTCAGATGATATTTCTTGAGACCCACGATTCTAGATACTATATCCATCCGGGCACCACGAATATATATCATGATTGAGGCATCATTACTGGTGGAGTGTTATGAGGAGAGATATTGTCGATTATGTATCCATTTACCTTAGCTGCTATCATGTTAAGGCCGAGCACTTGCGACCTTGTACTGAGTTTCAGAGATTATCCATTCCAGAGTGGATGTAGGATCACATCATTATGGACTTTTGGCATGACTTTCCGGGACTTCTAGAGATGTTGACAACATTTAGGTCATCATTGATTAATTTTCCGAATTAGCACACTTCCTCCTTCTTCAATCTTCATTCAGCATCGAGAGGATAGCCCATATCTACATGCATGAGGTTGTGCATCTTCATGGTGTGCGGATCTCCATTATATTAGTTCGGGGTGCTTAGTTTACTTCTAGCTTCTGAAGGACTTTTCAGAATTAGTTGGCCAATCGCGACCCTCTTTCTCGCATCCGGGATGAACAATTGAAGTTTCTCTTTATAAATAAAGACATGCAATCTACTGTCCTTCTGAGGATTGAAAAGGTGTTTTGTTGGTCATTTCCTTGCGGAATTGAGTACTTAAAGTCCTACACATCTGTAAACATAGTATGCTAAAGATAAAACAGTTCTAGACTAATTCATCATAATAAGTTAATTGTTCAAAATCTAATTTATAGTCGACAAAAATAAGCCACGAAGTCCATTAGGCGAGGTAAGTCAGGCTCGCCCAGTGGTTCGGCGAACCGCCCTCTGCTCTTTCTATTGCCTTTTTGTATTGGCTCTTAGCACCCTCAAGTCCTGTAAATTTAGGCAATCACTCTTGGCATCACGGAATTGCTCGGCGATTCGCCGACTGACCTTTTTCTATTGCCGACTTGGTTTCTTCCCCCAGGGCAGGCACACTGGAACTTTAGGCGGTCAAAATAGCCACTCGGCGATTCGCCATGTTCTCTTGGGGATCATCAGGCTCGCCTTTATTCACTTTTAAGTTTGTTTTGTTCCTTTTTACCTATTAGTTCCCTTGCTTTGCTCCTCAATCCATATACCTGAAAATCAAGGATTTAACATAAGATTAAGGCACAAATTAATCATTTGAGTACATTAAATCTATATAAACAAAGCCCCAAATGAATTCAAATCTCGGACTCATCAACACCCCAACTGAAACTTTTGGTTGTCCTAAAATAAAAGTCAAGATCAGCAGTTCAAAAAGGATGTCTCAAATAGTGTTGCATAAGACTCAACATGAATGCACACAACAAGGTTCAACTTACTCATGCAATGATCAATTGTGCACTCAAAGATTCAAATTGTGACTCACCATTATCAAAGATACTCAAGTTCACAATACTTGCTTCAAATGCAAGTTCAGACTCAACAAAGGTACTCAAATCCCCTCACAACAAAGATGATTCCATATTCACACACAATTATTCAACACTTTAGAATTTCGGAATCACATACGACTCTCACACTCACAAAGATGAACACATGCATGACTTCACCCATAGGTTTTCCCTTATTTTCCAATCAACATCTGTTTCAGCTCATTCAAGATCACAAAGGTCTTTTCGAAGCTTGTAACGGGGCTGCGTGTAAAGGTATGGTTATTTTGGCTTAGGGGCTTCTACCTTCATGTAGTGTGGTCTGAACACCACTTTCTTTTTTTTCTTTAACATTTTGATCATGCTCATAATCCACCCCAATATTCAACTTCATATGAACTACCGAATATCCCATTTCTTTTGCAACTTCCACTACTTTATTTCACAACTTTTTCATTCTTTTTCTTTACTTTTTTTTTTACATGGCGGGCTCCATATTTTTCAAAACCATTACTCAAGTGGATATTTCTCACACTTCTTGATTTTCCTTTTCTTTTCATCACACCCCCAACTTAGGCATTTGGCCTAAGTTGGCTATTCAACAAACCACACTTCATGAAAGTAATGGGTAAATGGATAAAGAGGGATCACAATTGTTCAAGTTTCTTCTAAGAAAAGGATAAGGCTCAAGAGGGTTCAAGCAAGGTTCACGTATATCACAAGGTTGGCCACAAAAGAGGTATATTGTCAAATTGTTTCATTCTTCAAAATTATTGTCTATGATCATTTCAAGTGCTTGCATAACTTACTCAACCGGACCAACGGGGAAGATTCTAGGTGTCATCACACACAATGATCAAAGTAATCTCATCACACAAGGCACTGGCACCAATATCAAACAAGACTCCACACTCTCTAGCTAGTGTGCAATGTTCTTCACAAGAGACTCATTCGATAGCTGACTAGTCACAACGAGATGCTAAAAGTTCACATATTGTTTATGCAACATCATTGGCCAAATCATAGCCGCACATTCATTTCGTTCAATTAAGAGAACTATTCAAGTCATCGATATTGATCATAACTGATACTCAAATTTGCACAAGAACAACCACAATCACACACAATAGAGGTGACAAAAATTTTAAAATTAGGTTCAAAATCCATTTCCATTCAAAACAAGGGGTCACATGCTCAAGCATCCACAAGATTAAGATCAAAACACAATCACAACACATATATAGATCAACAAAACCCAATATTCAGAAACAAAATAGAATCACAAGAGGTAGGTATGGAAATACCTCACCCACCTACAAAAAAAAGCAGTTGTCCTCAAATACAACTAAAACAAAGATAATCAATTAAAATAATAGAGAGAGAGTTAAAGATTTCATCCTGCCAGGCTAAGCCTGGGGTGAATTATGCATCACAATCAGTCGGTCTGTCGAGGCATCAGTGCCCGGAGTAACACTCTAAGGTTGGGCATCATTGCTCGGTGTACCAACAGTTGTAGCTCTGCTAGAGCTGGACATAGTAGTGTCTCTTAAAGAGGCTTGTCGGGTTGTCTCGAACATGTCTACCTCTAGATCTGCATGATCCTTATAAACAGCCGCATCTCGCTCCTTAAGCTGCTCTTCATCTATCTCGGCTTCAGACTTAGCAGCAACAATATCCTTCATAATATAATCTACGGTGGTAGCTGGAGGCATAGCAGAATAGGCCGGAACATCTGCACTTGGGACATCATAGACCTCTGCCGACTCAAATAGTGAAGTGAAGTTTGTGGACTTCAGATGGTCCACACCCTTCCACAGCTCAGAAACATCGACTTTCAAAGTTGTAACCTCAGTGGTAACCCCTTTTCCTCTCTCATAAATCTCTACTCCCACCGTGAAAGCATCAATGGACACCCAGAGAGGTGTCAGCGCACCTGTAATAGTTCTATCAATCATCCAGGGCACCTAGAACTCTAGCCGGGAAGCTCGCACATTGGTAGAATAGGCTAGGTGCCCCATCTTGAGGAGCATGGCCTGAGTGATCAGAGCCATTGAGGCAGTGGCACCAACAGCAACTCTAGTGGTGGGGGAGTAGCCAAAGAACTCGGGGACTGTGATGGATTGGAAGTAGATGTACCTAAAGGCCCGGAGGCCGGAGTAGGCAAGGCTACCTCTGCATGTAATGAATCAATATCAATCTCTAGGGATGTATCTACCGGAGCTGCTCTCCTTCTATCAGCCTCATCGTGTGTGTACTCGGCCTCTATGCACCGGATGTCAATGGAAGATGTGGGTGTAACCTCAATATCCCTCTTCTCGTCATGAGGAAATCCATCCAGCCGACATAACTCTGTAATGAGTACTGGAAATGGAAGGGACGCTTGGCACTGTTTGGCCCTCATGGCCATCTCTTACTCTATAATCAACCCCAAGTTCAGCCTCTTCCTGGCTATGATAGATCTGAGACAGGCCGCCTTTGGGTGGCGAAGAATTGACTCATTCTATGACGGCATAATAGAGCTATTGATGAACCTAAACCAGTACCGAGCTTTTATGTTCATGTCCTTTTTCTCGATAGGTGGTCCGACCTCAATCCACCTCGGGGTGGCGTTAGAAATAAGGGGAGCTAGTTATCCTCTTAGGTAATCCAGATTCTCTGTAGGATCATGCTCTTGTACTCGTGCTCAAAGCATGCAGCCCTCTCAAGTGCATTGTTGATATCATCGCTGCTGCATCTCATTGTCCTCTCTCAGACCATCACAAACTCCACCGGTCCGAAGGCATTGGCTTTCTTCTTCCCCTAGGGTACCAAATCACCATAGGCAGTGTAGAATTCCCGTACCCAGGTGGAAATATATGGGCTACGGGGACTGGTGAAGATCTTGAACCAGTGGAACCGGAGAGTGTCCCACATAACTAGGTATCTGTCAACTACATCATCCGTGGACAATCGCTTCTCTTCTAGGATGGTCCTCAATCCCTGGACCTTTAACTAGTTGGGTAATTGGGGAAGAGGACCCTGAACTGGTGGTGCTGGAACCACCGTCTATGCTGGAGATGACACTGAGTCTGAAGCAAGAGGGGTTAGCTACGGAATCCTAGACAGATCATTATGAGCTTTTGCACGAATCTCTGCTTGTCAGGCTTGTAGTTACTCATCATCCCAAGGCTTAGAGAATGAAGCCTGAGAATGAAATGATTCTCCCTCACTGATGGAGTTGTGCTCCTATGTCTCAGCTACGGGTGCCTTGTCCTTGCCCTTGCCTCCCTTCGGAGGTGTCTTTTTGCTCTTTGCTTTGGAAGCACATGCTCCCTCATTGATCACAATTCCCCGTGCCCTCTTTCAGGGTGGCATGCCACAATTGTCCAAATTTTTTCTAGCCATATCTGCAAAACACATAGAAACATGTTAGAAATGGTTCAAGAAAAGTGTAGAAATAATGTTGCAGAAAGACTCACCGAACTAGTCGATGAGTCGCCGAGTCAGTTAGGTGAGCCAATTCGAGCTCGCCGAAAGTGCCGACTCAAATTTTTTTCAGAATCAAGGCATGTTGGCGATGTTCAGGGCCATTCGGCGAATCACTGACACCAATCAGCGAGCTTTGAATTTCCTGCTGAATATTACTGTGTATTTTAAGGGTTAGGGGAACATAAAGGGTGATCGAAGGAACCTTTCGGCGAGCTCAGGCTTCCCGTCGAAAGTTATAAAATCAACTTAGCCAAAAATAAAATTAAGGGTGATCAATGGGGGACTTTGGTGAACCGCCGGAGGACTCGTTGTGCTCGACAAAGCTCACCCAACAGACCAACTGCCAGTTTTCAACCCCGTTTCCCAAAATCAATCCCGCAACTCTCGAATTAAAAATCAAACACACACAATATTCAATTAGCACTAGACATATGCCCTCGGGGTACTCAGACTTACCCAGATTTGGCCAAAATTGGCCATTCGACACGTTTGCCCTTAAGAATGACATCAAACGCTCCATCATCGGGTAAATTATGTCATTTAACACAACTCGGGGTTACTTAGACTTCACCCAACTAGAACCATTACAAAATTACCACAACCCAACACTTTAGAACCAATTTTAACGAACAAAACACCGGAATCGATTTATTTAAGCATTTAGGCACGCATTTCAAATCAACACGGGCAAACCAACACAATGCATACAATTTAAGAAATTATCCAACATCACATACAACATATTTACCTATTTCATTCGAGTTCAACCATAAAATTAAAGTGCGGGGTTCGAAAAACCAACCTTAATGCCAAATTTCCAAATTTAAATAGCTAGGCGGCAAAGATTTAAAATTCTAAGCATGAGATCACACAAAAATGTGAGTAAAATAGTAAAATAAGGAATATTAAATAATGGATAAGAGAGTACGAGAGATGAAAATAAGAGAATATGAAGGATTTTGAAATTTTAAACTGTTTGGCCTTTAAAACCTTTCAGTTTGCGACACCGTTGGCGAAGTAAGTCATGCTCACTGACCCACTCAGTGATGCGTCGAGTGGTACTTAACCTCACCGAGTTTTACAGGATCTCCAGGAAATTTAGGTGCTCAAACCGTGGACAAAAGAAGGCTTGCCGACCTGTTCGATGAGTCACCGATTAAGCAATTATCCCACCGAGTTTTACAGACTTCCACTTCAGGCTTGGTGGGTCAAACGGTGGTCCAAGTCGGGTTCGCCGACTTGTTCGGCGTGTTGCCGGCTGAACTTTTGGCTCATCAAACTACCCATTTTCCAACACTATTCACTTTTCAACCTGCACAATCAACACCCGTTATTCAAAATCAAAACTAAAGCATTAAAAACTTGGGTTGCTTCCCAATAAGCACCTTAGTTAATGTTGTGGTACGATGAAAGTACCTATTTACTGATCATTCTTCGGATATGCCAATGTATCACTTGGTTGGCCCCCTTTTGGCCTTGGATTCAAATGAGAAGAAATTTGACCCATTTTGGTCTCCAATTGCTTGGTAGACAGGGAATGAGAAGTCACCGTTTGATTAAGTGTAGAGACATCTTCCTTCATCTCTTTTAACACTTTGTCTGATGTTTCAACCTTGTTGAGAATGTGTGAGAGCATGCCTTCCGTACGACCACCTTCAAATTCCATGGGCTTTTGACGCTCATGGGGAGGAACATACCTATCTTTGTCACCCTCCCTTTCCTTCCAAGTGGCATTACGATCACGCCAATCTCTGTCTCAGTCTCTCCAGCCCTCATCTTTATTCCATCCCTGATTCCACCCAGTCTTGGGTAGTTTGCACGATAACCTCCTCTTTGATTGTCTAGGAAGTTCACTTCCTCATTGTACATCGTTTCAAATTGTGCTTCATCGGGGTTTACTCCACCAACACCCAAAATATTAACACTCTTTGTACCAACATCCATGACATTTTTAGCCAAGATATCCAGTCGGGTCATCATTTGGGCCATGTTTTGGTCTTTCTCTTGATATTTTTAAATATGCTCTTTTGTCATTCTAAAATTGAGAGGAGAGACTTGGTCATCATGAGTTAACCATGCCCTATTGATCTTGGTAATGCAATCAAGGAGTTGAGACGATACTTCATAGGGTTGTTGCATTATACCACCAGGAACAAGTTGATCAACAACTCCTTTGTTCACCGAGTCGAGGCTCCTACAGAAGTATTGCATCATCACATTATTGAGAAGTCCATGAGTTGGGCATTACAGCACCAACTTCTTAAACCTCAGCCACATCTCATGGATTGGCGCACTTTCTAAGCGTTTGAAACTTTGGATACTATCCCTAAGAGTCATCATCTTCGATGGGGAAAAAATCGCACTTGGAATACAATAGTAAGCTCATCCCAAGAATTGATGGAATACCTTGTAAACTCAGCCAATCACTTACTAGCCTCGCCCATCAGAGAAAATACGAACAACCTAAGACGGACTGATTCTTGCGATATGCTCTTGAATGAGAATGGACCACAAGCATCCATGAAGTTTCGAATATGCTCATGGGGATCCTCATGAGCCAGCCCCCTAAATAAACCTTTCAAATGTAGGAGTTGAAGCATTGTGCTAGTAATGTGAACAACAATGTTTCCTTCGGTTGGAGGTAGACAAATTACCCCCACACCACCGAATGGAATTGGGTCATTGACGTTAGGGTCATTTAAGTCATTGAGGTTTCCAACATCATCTTGGTGGCCTATTGACACCCAATTTTGACCCCCCCCCCCCCGATAATAATTAATTTTCGAACTTCTTAATTTTTAAAACGATTTAGAATAATTAGCTTTATATAATTCAAATAGTTTCAAGGTTATTTTAAGTAATTTCAGTCGATTTTAAATAATAAATATATTTCATATAATTATATATATAATTAGTATATTTTATAAATATTTGAAAATCATATCAAAAGTTTTCTACATTGTTAAAATAAATATTTTATTAATTTAGTGTTGGTTTGAATTATAATTTTAACTTTTGAATTAATTAGTTTGTATTTGAATTAATTATTTTATAATTAAGTTAACTTTTCTATTTCGCTAAGATTAAGAACCTCATTAATTATTATTAATTCATCTTATTTAACTTCTTGCCGAATCAACAACTAAATTCAAATCGGCCAATTTTTTTTTTAACTTCAATTGGTTATAGTTGTAATCCTTTGTAATTGCAATTGTAGCCAAATCTAAATCATTTAGTCAACCCATCTTACGACCAACTTTGGGCCACCTTTCAGCTGCCCAATACCCATTATTCGAAATTTCCAGCAACCCCACTCTTTGGGCCAATTCACAATCCCATTCTCCAAATTCAGCCACCCCAGCGCACACCCTTAGCCCCGACACGGCCCAATTTCCAATTCCTCAATAGATCAGAAATGTCAAACAGCAGCTCAAAACTAGTTGGCAGCAACGTTCACGGAAGAAAGAGTACACGACGATTCAACAATGTTAAACGACAATCCAAACGCGTGAATGAAGAATGACCCTGTACATGCTTTGTCCTCCTCACGCGATAGTGAGTTCATAGAATCTGCAGCAAAGCGTGACAACGACACCAAACAACGATAACACGGCGTCAATAGTACAACTTTTTGCGTCTCCTTCCTTAGTCTGATAAGATCTCATACAACTTTTTCTGCAATTCCAGCTGCCTTTTCTCTGCAACAGCCGCGTCTAATTGTCCTAGTGGCTATGAGAATGATCCACGTCTAGCAGCGAGTACAATGGATCGATCCGAGTCATCCACCTCTCCCCTTTCCCTTTCAGATTTAGGCAAATTTGAAGCAAAATTTGGCATTTTCCATTATTCTTCGGGAGATTTTTGAATTTCAAAAAGGTTGGGACTTATTCTTATCCGGGTTTTCACCCTTTTTATCCCCAAAAAAACGTGAACCCTAATATCTCCTATATATACTCTCCTCTTATTCATTGAAAGGGGTTGGAAAAAAGTTGGATTTTTGAGCAAAAGATACACATAATAGTTTAAGCAAAAAATAGCTAAAATACATACTAAACACACTTCAAGAAAAAACAAAGGAGATACTTAGTTTCGGTGGTTGAGATTGGTATTTCTTCCTAAACAACTCGACTATTGTTCGTGTTCGAGTCTTGGCATGGTGAAGGTCGTCGTTCTAGCTCATCGTTTTCTCAGTTCGTTGCACTTAAAAAGGTAAACTCATTCAGGATTCCAACTCTTTTATTTGATGTTCCATTTGGTATGAAGTGAAATGGTCTGTTGGTCTATTTTCTTCCTTTCTCAAATGCCTCTGTTCTCTTCTTGGTTCATGACTTTTGTCTGTTGAAAGGTTGCTTGGTTTTTAATCAGTGCGTCTTAGTTGTTTAAAGTTAAAAATGAGTCTTTTCTAGTAAATTTAAGGTTCAAAATTCTTTGAAAAATTGAACTCTAGTCCCTTTTTGATTTTCGTATTTATCAACTTTCTCTCTATTGTTTGGTTGCTCGTTTGTCTTAATATTGGCTAGGATGGATGAAATAACTTTCATGGTTATTATTTAAACCCTTATCTTCGTCTGTTAATGTCGTTTTCTGTTCAAAATCGAAGCATAATTTTAAACTAGTTAATACGGAACTTGTATGTGGTTTTGTAAAAGGCTCATCGATTTATTAGCTTTTTTTCTTCATTTTTTTAAGTCCAATGATTATTTTAAATGGTAGCAAGACATGTTAGACTCGATTTTATGTTTCTATCTGCCTAAATGCCTAGTCAGAAATGCTCACCATTTGTCGTTAAACTCATAAGATGTGAAGTCGGATTACTGTTTAGATTGTAGTTTGCTTCAATCCTTTCTTTTCTTTTAAGGTCAATGGTTATTTCTCTTTTCTCATTTTGTTTTCTTTTAAGTCTCGGAGTTTGCCCGTTTTAAAAAATTTTGATATGTGTATTTCAAGTATGAACTCCTATCGGTGGGATTTTTCTAAATATGGGTGAGGTTATTTAAAAAATAGACTGCCCTAACCTTTTTTTTATAGTTGTTTTAAGTTGCTTCTTTGTCATTAATTGTTCAATGCTTTGTATTTAGTTTACATGCTTAATACAATAATTTGTAGAATCTTAATAATCGGTATTTTTCCATCTTTTGTTTTGAAAAATGAGTCAGTATAGTTGCATATTATCTCCTCGTCCTCTAATTACCTGGATGCATGATAATGAATATCTCCATTCTGCCTTTTCATGTGCATATTGTTAGTTAATAATTTAATTCATTAGTTTGAGTGACCATCAGACCCTCTTAATCATTGCTTTAAAATTGTTGATATGTTTTGGTATGATTCCCTTTGGTAGGATTATATGTTAATTTATACCTTTTGAGTCAGTAGATATTTTACAACGAGTCCATTTTCCTTTATTCATCTCAAGTTGGATTGCATATTAACCGCTTCGTCATTTTTGTTTGCATGTGAAATCTGCCCAAGTCCTTACAGACTCTATCTCCTAAGCCCTCTCATTGCAACTATTATTCCTTAATTAGTGATTAGGACAAGTACTAAAGCAGGAATTAGGCCTAAAGCCCAATGAAAAATTAACTTACTATTAGTTTCTTTAGGACATGTGTGAAAATGGGCCCAAGGCCCAAAACATAAATTAGGCCCAAGTACCGGCCCAGGCGGACAGATCCAGACTTTGGCCCAAACTCCTCTATTTATTTTCTATTATGTGTTTTGTGTGTTTTTATAATTTTAAGGTTTTTTCTAATCAATGCCCCAAAAGATAACCATTGTTTAATTAACTATTTAAAGTCAAATGAAAATTTTTACTTCCTCTTATTCATGTATGTGTATTTTCTTAAAACTGTTTAGCCAATTAGTTAATTATCAGATAACCGTATGTTAGCAGACATTTCGGGTTCTTTTAAACTCTTCCCGAAATGCTAATATGAATCCCGAACCCACTTTTAATATTTTCATTAGATTTCTATTTTAGTCTTTTGGAAAAATAGTTTTCTTAATTTTACTTTAGAAATTAAGTGGCGACTCTTAAACCAGTCTAATTATTTTTTAGATAAAACAGAATGACGACTCTGCTGGGGAATTGAATGGTTCTAATCTTAAAATTAACTTGTTTGGCTAAATGTGTTTAATTGTTTACTTATCTTATTTATTGTATATAAAACTGCGACATTCATGGCATCGATTCGGCCAAACGACAAGTAGTTTGAATTAGAAAAAAAGGCAATTACGTGGCTTACCACAGCTGTCCTTCAGAATAAAAAAACTTTAGAATTCTTTGGAACTGATAAATGAATAGTTGGCTTGTGGTCATCCAATGTCGTTTATTAGGCTTCACCCCGTTGTTTGTCCGACTCGGGTAACCTGTCATTTCTAAACCAATTCTAGTCAACCTAGAGTAGAGCGAAACCAAATTCAAATTTAAGCATTAGCCTAAGACGACATAATACCCAAGGCATATTAAGTCCATTAACAAAATCGCCAAAAATCATATCCAAGGTCTACGACCTAACGACATATCATGTTATTTGACATTTGAATGATGTATGTGTAGAAACCTGATTGTTGCCTATTTGGGGGGGGGATCTTAATCATTTTTTATTTTGTAGGTATGGATTAGTTTCCCAAATTTGACATGGTCCTGTAGGCTCCATATTTGCTTAAACTATGGTACAACGACCCCAACGTGTTCACAGAAGGGACCTCAACAAATATATACGGGTCCTAACAGAGCTCATTAACATGGGTGGGTGGCCCGAACTGATTGAAGTCCTCACCGACTAATGGGACTATGAGAATATGGAGTTTCGATTTGGAACCATGGAAATCACCCCGACAATTGAGGAAATTTGGGATGGCATAGAAAACGTAGGTACATGGATTAAAAGAAGGGTAAGTAAACAAAAGGACATCCTACTTCCTAACAAGCCTACTGTTGAGGAAACTGTAAAGTGGCTCGGATTAATAAAATAATACACCCACTGGGCCGAAAGATCAAGCATTGCTTTCAGGGATCTATATGTTAGATTTAGGCATGCGAGTTTCTATTCTAATTATAACCAAGAGTTCAGAACTACTTTCCGAGAATGGGACGGGATCAGACCCCTGACATTCACTATTGCACTGTTAGGTACTATGGCTTTTCCACATGGCCCGAGCCTCAGTATCAACACCGAGATAATTATACTTGCACACACTCTGTTCCACGGGCATGAGAACTAGAAGCAAATGAAGTATTATCCCATCGCACATGTCATCCTCTCCGACATAAATTGTGCTTTGGGAAAGTGTAAGGAAGGGCATCGTCATTTTCAAGTTGTAACCTCCTCCTCCAATAGTGGATAATAAGCCACTTGGAGAAGTGAGACAGGACTCAACAACTACATACCCTCGATGAACATAACGCTCTTAAGGATTTGAATGAGATATTGTTCTGGGCGGATTTAGAAAATAGGAGAACTAGAGAAAGAAGGGCTTAGATTTTTTCCGAGTTAAGAGAAGAAGATATTCAGTGGATGTTCGACCGTTTCATCTCAAAAGATGTCGTAGTACAAGGTGACATAAATATTGTACTTACTCTACCAGGTATTCGGGGTATACGCTCGTATGCACCCATCTGGGTCCTGAAGCAGTTCGGAAGAAAACAAACCAGACCCTCGAACGCATACTGCCATGTTTATGTGTTCGACATTGGGGATGATAGAGTTCTCAACGCTTCAGAGATTCTAAAAGAATGGAAACGAGTATTGCGAATGGATAAAGACACCATTGTCGCGGATCGATTTAATCTTGTGTATGACGAAACCTACAAAGCTTGGTTCGAAGACAATTTTCAAGGTATCTCCTTCCCAGTTCCAAACATCTACCACAGTTTGAAGGACAAAGAGTCCAAGATATATTTGAGAGAGGTAAAAAAGGAAGCTCGAGAAATGCATGATGAATTCCTTTGAAAACAAGAGAAGGAGAAATATGCCCTCGAGAGTGTAACTCAAGAATTAGAAAGCTTAAGGAGCGATTTGGGAGAGCTCAACTCATGGATTGAAGTTAAGAAAGGACAAATGCGGTTTAAAGATTGGGAAGAGAAAGGACGGTGGTGCGACAGATACTTGCTAATGATTTAGTACACGCTTCAGCACCACATGGGAAAAAATAAGAGAAGCAGAGTCGTCGGGGAAATCTTAGTAGATTTCGCCCCTGCGTGGGTTTTTCTATGTGTATCTATTGTTATTTGCCCCTGTGTAGGCTTGCCTTTCTTGTGTTATGGTACATTTTTTAAATGACCCCTGCATGGGTTTTTCCTCTTGTATTTCCTGTTTAATCCCTATTTCCCCTGCATGCGAAATTTGCTTTGGGGTAACAAAATGGTTCAATTCTACACATACATCTTTCAAATACGCTAGGCCTACCCTTGGCACAAAAGGCCCCCCTACTTGTTTAGGATGTGTGTTAGCTGCTTGTGTGCTTTAACTGTTTATGTGATATTGTTGCTTTGAATGGGGATATTTTAGCCCACTCCTTTTTAAAAAATATCTAAAAATCTCTACAAATACAAAATACAAGTGACTAACCAAAATGTTCAACCAAAATTCCCTAAGTCTTGAGTTTCTTAGCCAAAAAAAAAATCCTACCACCAAATCCTAAGACATTACTGTATCATATCAGGATAGGTAAATTTACCGCTAAAATGGAAAAAAGCCAGAATGTCGAGGTAGAGCTGACTGATGAGGATTTAAGGATGAAACAATGTCGGTTCAACCAAGAGATCCGAGAAATGGAGGAAAGAGGAATAGAACTAGAACTCATCACCACAGTCACACTAGCAAAAAGTGTAGCATTATACGTGGAGATGGCGACTAAGAAGGTGAAATTAAATTTCATGGATGAAGAGATAACTGCTATTTGGAAGAAAGACAAGGATATAACCATTAGGCTTCAAAGGCTACATGAAAAAGACCCTCTCTTGGATAAAGTAGTCCCTGTCCCTGAGGACACTGAACACTGAAGCTGTTTAAGAAGAACCCGAGGAAGAAGTTGTCTATATGCCTCCTTTCCAAGTACGTTTGCAAGAAAGGGACGAGACGATCACCCTACAAGTATATGAGCAGAAACATAGCGTGGGAGCAAAAGTCATTTCATGTGCTCTCATTTACGAGTGTCTTCAGCCTTCACGCATCCTGAAACCCCTAAAGGGAACCACTTCCAAGGTTGAACCGAATGATGCACATAAGATACGTGCCTACCACACAGATCAAAATTGGCACACAATAGAAGAATGAGTGGAACTGAAGGCCGCGATCCGCGACCTTATCAAAATTGGGAAAATTACCTATATGTGGGGTGATAACACTCTCTTAACATATGATCATCCAGAACCTAGTATACCGGTCACAGAGCATACTTTGTTTTACTGTCACTACTTCACGCCTTTTAAGAGAACACGGTGGGATATCTACTGTCAGTTCGTTCAAAAGGGGATGTTGACCCCTATCAAATGGGATGATGGAACAGTCGATCCCTTTGGAATTGAAATCTGGAAACCTTACCCTTATGACAATGCCATAGATTACAACATTAGAATGTACCTCGGGTTCCGCTATGATGTGGAGTCCCTAATCAACAAGGGAAGGGTCCAAGTTGAATTTCTCCCCTGATTGGCCATGCGACAGCCAGAATGCTTTGACTAGTCAGAAGAAGAAGCCTTGATAAAGGAACAATCTATGTTTTAG
>JAJOOF010009740.1:0-26596 GCA_029582545.1 Solanum lignicaule
AAAGACAGAACTAGATGGAGAATTATCCCTGCTTCAATATGGTGGGCAATCTGGAAAGAAAGGAATTCCAGATGTTTTGAAGGCATAGAAAATAGTGTGCAGGATGTTAAACTAAACTGCATTTTGTTGTTATGTTTTTGGTGTAATCAATTATACTCAAATGACTGCCTCTATAGTTGATGTTTTAGACTCAATATAGAAATAGAGTAGGAGTGTCTAGAGTGCATCTGTATATAAGGTTTGAGTACAACCCATGTACTTTTGTGATATAATACATCGTTACCATTTTCAAAAAAAAAAAAAACATTTAATTCAATAATTATGAGCTTCAAAGGATTTGTAAAACTTCATGGAGATGGGTTAAGGGTGCTTATATAAGTCTGATACCAAAACAAGGAATGAAAATTTAGGAGTCCTTCTTCTAGCAAAGAACCGCAATCAAGGGTGTGGCCTAGTAGTGAATGAAGTGGTTGGGAATCATGAGCTTTCAGAGGTTCAAACAAAAACACTAGGTGATTCTTCTCAGCTGTGCTAGCCTAGGTGGACAAAGTTGCACAAATACTGAAGTCATAAAAAATAAAAACCTAGCTAAGAACCAAAAATGTCCCTCTTGTCGTTCACTATTTTTTTACGACAAGGGAACCGCAGTCGCTACCCTTTGGCTACACATAGGCTAAACCACGCTCCTATGCAATAGCTCGCAAACCACGCTCCTATACAACATCAGTGCGACGACCCAGAAGAAAAACCATTTAGCTTTCGTTGGCAAGGGGTTTTGAACTTGAGACCTCCAACATGGAAATTCCAAACCCAAACCATTGGGGTCTTGTGGTTCACTTATTAATTAAGCAGGGAGGATGAACATTAACATGTAAGCACAAAACAAATAAAGAAACTGTACAAAGAAGTTGAACGAACCAAGCTATTGAGAGTGGCGTTAAGTCCAGCTGAAGCAGAACTTGAGGACCCATCTAGGAAAGCTTCTTCTTTTTCAAAACTGACACCCATCGCCTCATCTTCTGCGGTGGTTCGAGTTCTAGCAATAGTTAATGGAGATGATTTGTGTCTTGTATACAGAGACAAAGAAGCGAACTTCCGACGGAAATCCAATTTGGAATTGGAAAATTTTGGAAAACGAAGAAAGGGAGAAATAACAAGGGCAGTTGCAGTAGACATTGTTGTAATTTTTCTCTAATTGAAAACAAAAGCCCCACAGGCAGAAATGTAACAGGACGACGAATAGAGTCTAGAAGATTTTGAGAATTTTTAAGGTTACTAAATAGTTGTTTGAAATCAATAATAACTAATAACAAGTGGCAATCGTTAGTTCCTCAAAAATATGGAAACCATTTTTGTTAGATGTGGTGGATTTATATTTTTGTTCATATCTTAGTATCCACTAATTTTAATTTTATATTATGAATTCAAAATCTTTAGTGAAGAGTGAAAAAAGAATCTTATTTATCTCATCACAATTTTATTGATGACAGTAACACGATGGTAGTGAATTTTAGATTTGGTGCATAGCACAAATCGCAATATAGGCACTTGTTATTGATAAAAGATGATCAATTATGCAACTATCAAACTGATTGCCGAATTCAGATTCATTTTGTCTGAAGTATAAATCCAGTTGGATTATCGTCCTATATAAAAAAAAATTAACTTTAATCTTGTCATTTTAGTAATCGATATTGTATAAGTTAATCTACTCTACAGTCATTAATGAAAATAGAAACTAAATTTTCTACAATTTCATAATATGATCCACTCAAGATTACTTTTAAGATATCTTAGGCCGTGTTAACATTTGTCCAGCTCAATCTAGTGCATTCTTTTATGACGATGATATGTGGTGTTCTTGAGTCAATCCGCAACCCAAAAATATCAAAAGAAAGAAAAAAAAAATAGGTATGCCAACTTTGCTTAGCAATGTACACTAAGTGATGTTGAAATTTTGACGGTGTTTGTCCCATGGGCTTAACTTTTGGCCATGAAGGTTTACCCATGGACAAGCAAGGTCAAAAGTTCAAAATCAATCATTTCCAAGGTCATTGGGGGTAATTTCCTGCCAATAACCATTTCTAGAATTGTTATCAAACACTTTCAGAATCCTGAGTGTGTACTTTCTCGCTATATAAAGAATCAGTTTTTCTCAAGAACCCAGTATCGGAAAACATATAGGAGAAAGCTAACACAAATGGCTACCGTGCCAAGAACAATAAGAATCCGAATCCACAAGTGGGATATAAATGCATCAAGGACTATTGCATCCCACAACCAAAACCAGAAAACGGAGAAAGAGAATCCAAGTGCAGCACCTACGGCTACTTGACTGGTTGTGTGGAGTTGTTGTGAAACCCGTAGCCATGACTGCACAAACACAACGAAAAAGCAGATCAATGTATGGTTACAGCAGTTACAACTAAACTAAGGTCTTGTTGCAGAAAACCAGTTGAAATAAAGGTAGAAACCATAATACTGACAAGTGAGGCTTGCCCAAGGGGTTGAGCACCTCCCCCATCAACCGGTAGGTTGAGGGTTTGAGTCACACTAGATAGTAAGTGGGAACACTACTGATCCTCCTAGAGGGTGGGGGTGGGAAATAGACCAAACTGCTATTCTGCAAGCTGTCTACTTACCAAGTAGGAGCCAATTGCAAAGATAAGTGCACTAATGACTGCAGTGACTCCATTTAACCCGAAATATTCTACCACTGTGTCAAAACAAAAAGAAAAAGATGGTATTAGACATTGGTATGAAGAGTTTTTAACGGCATAGCTGCACATGAAAATTCAAGAAGTGAGAAGGAAAATTGAAATGTCAAACAACACACAAACTCCCTGTCTTTTCTAGTTATCTTATTCATCAAATAAAAACAACATGGCTATAAGGTAAATTTGAGGCATAATCAATTGAATCTGAACCAATACCAACCAGAGCACTTGTGCAGATGCGTATTTGTAGCAGACAGGTTATTCAAGCACACAAGTTACCATAGGACATCATGACAACATTAATTTGAGAGCTACTTGTACAGGCACAATAGACATGCTAAAGCGCCGTTTTCAATGTCATTAAGAGATCACAAAGTTTAGGTATGTGCAATACAATCACATACAGCTATCACACAAGGCAAAGCGAGAGTACATATGCAGTATCACTTCTCTAGGCCTGAGTAGGGATTAAAATCTGCTGGGTCAAAATTTGCGGACAACCCAGAAATGTTAGCACTTTACTCACATAAATCACTAACCCAAAATGTTCTTTGTCATATATTTTCTATCCATATCAAGCATTCAGGACAGCTGCTGAAATGACTTTTCTTTGGCTAGTGCATTTCCTACACTCTTCACAACAGCAGTTTATTACTACAAAACTTTAAGCATGTACACATACAGCAGAAATTGAACAGAACTTTGTTGTAGCTTAGCTCTTTGGACTTGAGTACTGGTAAGTATTGCAAGAAAAATATCGAATTTACTAGATATTTTTTCTAGAGGTCCATGATGGTTGAACAACTCTCAGTTACATCTAGCCATTGACCTAAGACCTTGGTATGACAATCTATAACGGTGCATGAGTGCCTCTCTAGAAGCCATTCACATCCTATTATATCCATGATCAGAGGAGAGTAGTTTTACAGATCATCTAATTGATTGCTTAAAACCTTGTAGGAAGTTCTAAATCTAGAAGAGAATAAGCAATAGTCCGGTGAAAAAACTCACAGCAATTGAAGAAAGGGAACATATCGTAAGAGAAGAAAGAGACTAAAGATAGAAAGCATAAGTATAACAAGCTAATGGAAAAATTACAACAAAAAAGAGGGACAAGGTAACAACAAAAAATCCTCACGAACCTATTTTGTAAGTTTATCTGCAATGCATGCAGGCCTCTTTCGATATCAAAAGGATAAGGCCAGTTTGGTTAATGAAAATTTACTCTTAAGCAAATGCACAAGGATGGATAATTATCTAAACCAAGCATGTTTTCTTCATCTGATTGACTGAGAATATTACTTGAGACAATACAGAACATCACTGTATAGAAAATTGACTGTGCATGAGTAGATGGCATTCCCGGGTCTGATCTTATCGCAGAAACAGGTCGCTCCTGGTTTAGTATTCTCTTCAATACAGTTGAGAGCCCAGCATTCAGAATAGAACCAGAAGCTGCCCAAAGTGCTTCTGTGTCATGCCTCCAAAGGAAGATTATAATAAAAACTGCAGCCACCAGCCACTTACTCTGCATTTTGAGGTAATTAAGAATTTAGATTTCTTTACATGATTTTTTCCAATGCCAAAATTTTAAGCAGAAACTTGAGATATGGATATAACCAGTTACATTCTTGCGGAAAAATTAAGATCAAGTAATGACCATAAAGAATTTCAAAATTATCAGGTCAAGCAAACAGGTTCACTGCACCAATCTGATCTATCTGAAGAAATGTATCCTTAATTTTTAGAGCAATGCCAAAAGCATGATGATTCAAATGATAGAGTTGAATCTGAAAGTCTCTGTATTAGGGCCTTTTAATTTTGAGAAGTAAAAGTCTCTGGGTGAGCTACACAACATCATTACAGAAAAAATCAGATCTTTATTTTAAGTATTCTTTCATTAAACACTAGAGTTTCAGTATTTATTTTCTTTTTGGTTTCCCATCCAGGGTACCTGCATTGGAGCCAGTGGTGAAGCTAGCAGTTTTGCTACTGGTGTTCAAAACTTAAGTATATATCTCTAAAAAGTTCTTTTAACCTATATACACAATATTATTTTCTACATGCACAATATAGTTTTTCAACAAAGAGTATGCCACTGATTAGAGCCCAACTAATCCAGATTCGCGCCACGTAGGGCCCATTACCATCTTATCAGTAGCACAAAAAATATGTGAGCTTTTAGGACCAAAAACCAACCTAACACCAAAACTGGTAAACCAGTTGCAGTCTACTCCGCTCCTTAGGGTGCAGACTGATGCTAATTTAAAAAGCTTCACGATTTGATGCTATTGTCATGCCATTTAGTTGGGAAAAATATGAATATTAGATTTTCAAAATCTAATAAAATTTCATGGCCAAGCAGATAAACTTGCGAAATCTATGGTCAAACGCAAGGTAGGACTTAAATTACAATGAAAATTCAGGGGGGCCTGGCAAAGAACATAGTGAAAATGCCAAGAATTCACCTCCTACGGTAAAGGTCAAATCTTTCCCTCCTCTCTTCCATTTTTCTTTTCAAAAACTATTTAACATGTAAGCACAAAAGAAATCAAGAAACAGTACAAGAAGTTAAAAATGAATGGTGAAAATTAACGAACCAACCAACCAGGCTATTGAGAGTGGCGTTGAATCGAGCAGAAGCAGAAGTTGAGAAGTCATGAATGAGAGCTTGTTGTTCAAAAGCTCCAAGCTTTACAGCAACATCCTCAGCATCTCCATTTCTGAGTAAATCCGCCATATTCCGGGATAAGGAAGAAAAATTCCACCTCAATCGAAAATGGTTTGGGTTTTTTCGAAAGGGCACTTGAGGTAGACATTTTCCGAAGCCCCACACGCACAAATGTTTTAAAAAAAAATGGAATGTAATTTTTATTGGATGTGGTAGATTTCCATTTTTATTTTTTTTAAGGTTTTTATTCGGTGTTTGAAGCCCACATTGAAATTCCAATTAAATTTGGATTGCGCTCTACAAGGCCTATTTGAGGGTGGTGCTTCCAACATGGATTTTCTTCATTCCCAGGGCTCAAACCCGAGACTTTTGATTAAGGGTGAAACACTCCCACCAGTGCACCACAAACCACCATGTTGGTTGTAAATTTCCATTTCATTGCTACGCTTCTATGACTTATTTTTAAAATGTAAATAAATAAATAAAATTATATGAATTTAAATTAACTTTTTTTAAAATCGTCTCAGTATCTCAATTTCTGTTAGCAAATGTTACAATTCAGTTAATTTTTTATATTTATAAAGAATGTCATATAAAAGGTAGAAGTTAGAACATGATATCATACATATTTTTAGTGGTGTATATGAGATTGAATTGGTTGAGGTTTTTCAAATATCAAATCAAATTATTTATGTTGGATTTTTTTATTATAAATCAAATCAAACTAATTAAACTCAGGTTTTTCAATTTTGGTTTTTTTTTTGGGTTTTCCGATAAAGTATTCATACAAATATATAATTAACTTGTACTTCAATTATTTCTTTAATTTTACTAAAATATAATTATCTAAGATGTTTTTTAAGAAAATAACACAAACGATGATATAAGTGACGGTACTAAAATATTCAACAAAAAATAATAATGAATTTGCTTAAAACAAATATTGCAAATAAATAAGTCATAATGAAAAATGATCATAATTTAAAATACTAAATCATGCTAAAATAAGTCTAATAAGTATTAATTACATGACTAAATAATAAAAGAAAACTAAAATTAAGTTATAAATATATTTTATTTGTCTAAATGAAAGAACAAATATTCAACATCATTGTCATTCTTAGTATTAAAGTAATTTTTTTATGTTAACATTAATATTGTTTTGAATTCTATTAGAGTTACTAAAATTTATGGAATATAAACTTTATTGGATCATTCAAATTTTCAAGTCAAACTTGAAATAATGTGTCAAAACATAAAAACTACGAAAATGTACAAGAAATATTTGTAGATTAAATCAAATTAAATATTTTTATGTATAAAAGAATTTTTTTTAAATTATATATGATGTCATTTGGTCTCAGGTTGACTTTTTAAAGTTAAAATCAAACCAACTCAAATATAGTCGGATTTTTTTCCCCAATACCAAATCAAGTCAAACTAAATCATTAATCGAATGTTTTTTCTCAATTTGACTCGGCTTGCGTTTTTGATATGATTTTATTTACCTCTACATACTTCCATCGAACTTTAGCAAAACCTCTCTAGATATTTTGATACTTTAAATTTTGATGAATCAAAGGAAAATGAATGATGATAAGAATAGATAAGATGCATCCCACTATTTTATAGTAGTGTATAGAAGCGCACCCAAAATTTGAGCGGGAGGAAACACCACAATCTTCAAGTATGTAAATTAAAGGCAAAAGGATTTGTATTAATTTTTTATTTATTTTTTGTATAAAAAGAAATATTAATTTTTTATTTATATTCTGTGTTGAGTAGGTGTGTTGTGTAGTAGTTTAAAAGACTATCACGAATATCAACAATCTGGTTAATTAGCAATTGTGATAATTGAATTAATAAATTATATTTGGATAATGTAGTAGGATTGGCGCCTCGTCCACAACCTAAAATATATTCATCTCTCAGTTTTAATTATAAAGTGTGGAATTGTGTTGTTAACTCGTTCACAACACAAATAACTTAGTTCATGCATGTTCCTGCGGTAGATATAATATAACCAACTTTGCGATAAAATACTTACTTAATTAAGTAATAATAGTAATATCTAGCAAATAGTTAAATTATGAGTCTCTAGAAATAATATAATATAAAATTAAAGTAATTAAATATTCTAATACCTCAAAAGAATAACCTCACAAAATCATTAAAAAAAAATTATTCAAAGTGTTTTCCTAACCTAACTTTCTTACAAAATACTAATTACTTAAAAAAGGAAACAAACGCAACTAATTCTTTTCAAATTGATGACTTTAAAATGAAGAAATGACTCTCCTTTTATAGTAGCAAAACTTTGGACTCCAAATTATATAATAACAACAAAATAAATGGTCAAATTTTCTCTACCATATAATCATGCTTTTAACTCCAAAAAATACTTATGACCAAGTAAATTGTCACATTCCAAATAAGGCATGAAGTGGCCAACTAATTAAAAGGCGAGAACCAAACTATCACTTTACCAAACTTTTTATCCATCCTTTCCCCAACAGGTTTTACATGGATTGTGTCTAAAATTAGGGTGGTTTTTAATTTGTTTCTTAAATTTGTGATTTTTAATTTTTGTTTATTATATTCGTTTAGTAAAAAAAGTTGGACAAAAATATTCTTAATTATAGTTTAAATAATTTTCCAAGGAAATTTTTTTATGTCTTTAAGACATAATTTTTTATTTGCAAGGCAGTTATAATTTGTGCTACTAAATTTATATCCTTGAAATTATCTTATAATTATTGAATTTATTTATATCGAATAGACTAATGAATAAGTTGAAAAATGATCAACTTTTTTTTTAATTGTATCAATAAATAAAGAGAGAAATATATAAAATATCATTATATTTTTTTTTAAATTGAACCAAATCGACAATACTCAAATCAATGGATAAAATTATATTTGATTTTGTTTAGTTTTAATAATTAAAACATCAATTAAATCTGCTTGATTTTGATTTTACCCCATAATTGATCCAAATCGAATCATAAAACACCCCTAATTATATTATTTTTTTTATAAAAATGAGTGGTATTTTTACCTTTTCATTTTGTTTTAAAATAAATAGTGTTTCACATAACTAAGGAGACATTTCCTTGTTTAAATAAAAAAGAAATTTCTAAATAGTTATGTATATATTGTTCAATATATTTAGGGTAAGTTAGTAAAAATACATCTTACTTTTTAGAAATGAACATAATAACAATAATATACAAGTGAGATTTTACAATTGGGATCTAGAGAAGGTATAGTGTAAGCATATTTAGATTCAGCCATTGAAATCTAGAGAAGGTAAAGTGTTCGCATATTTATCAAAATCTCATAGCTGGAGATTCTATTTTTGAGAGACCCTAACTCTGAATAAAGGAAATAAAAAATAAAAACAAATTAAAGGGTATACCATAATTAAAATTTGAAATGAATAAGATTCATTTATAGTGGCGAGCCCTCGGATAAAAGTTGGTCATCTTTGTCGCCATTAGCCACACCAAAAAGGCAAACTAATCAACACTTTTTATTTAATATTGCTCCATCAGAATAAAAGAAAAAAAAAATGTAACCTCTTCTCTCGACGGTTGTTGCCGCCTCTCTGTCCAACCGTTGCCGGTGATCTTTCATCGTCAAGATTCCAGAATCTAACAACTTTCGATTCTTCTCTCCATCCTCACACTGAGATAAAATCTACCGTCCATTTTGAAATCTCAATTGTAACACGAATTGTAGCATTTTGTTTGAGGAAAATGGCAACTGCACAGAGTGATTCTCCTCGAGTTTTCTGTATCGGAACAGCTGATACTAAATTCGATGAGCTTCGTTTCCTCTCCGAATATGTGAGATCCAGTCTTAACAGCTTCTCCAATAAATCCTTATTTAAGGTTTGTTAAATACTATACATTACCTTTTTCGCTTTCGCTTCTTTGTAAATTGCTGAAAAATCGACTGATGTTTAATTGCGAATTTGATATTGTTCACAATGTAAATTAAAATGTTAGTACGAGACGTCGTAGCTTCTGAACTGCAAAAATAGACGGCGAGAATATATATATGCTGTTTGCAGTTGTTGAAACATTGACGAGAAGGATTTAAGTTGTAAACATAAAAATAACTTTACAGTTCCGGCAGATACTTACCGTGTTGTAGGCAGTTACTTGAGAACTATTGATCATGAAGTCAACTAAAAATTGTACTATTTGCAAAAGTATACAGTAAGTGGAATACTTTGCTGTAGAACATTTTTTATTCTTTTGACTTGTGTTGCTCGGACTCTTCAAATATGCTGCTAGGTGCTTGTCGGATCCTTATCCTTTGGAGGATCTGGAGCATGTGTGGCAACAATTTTGGAGAGTCTAAGCAACTTAGCCTTTGATCGATATCAACCTTATACTTGTACATGGCGATTTATAGGTAGGAGTGACAGTTGTTGATGTCTCAACCAGCCTAAAGGAGACAAATAGTTGTGCTGATTTTGATTTTGTACCGAGGAAGGATGTGCTGTCATGCTATGCACGAGGGGGAGAATCTGTGGTCCAACTTCCAGATGATAGAGGCCAAGCTATTGCAATCATGAATAAAGCTCTTGAAACTTTCCTACGTAAAGCTAATGGTGAACAGATTCTTGCTGGAGTGATTGGCCTTGGGGGTAGTGGAGGAACATCTCTATTGTCATCTGCCTTCCGATCTCTTCCAATTGGGATCCCAAAAGTTATAATATCTACAGTTGCCAGTGGTCAAACTGAATCTTATATTGGAACATCAGACTTGGTATTGTTTCCTTCAGTTGTAGATATTTGTGGGATTAACAATGTTAGTAAGGTTGTTCTATCTAATGCGGGTGCAGCATTTGCTGGAATGGTGATTGGAGGGCTTGAAAGTTCAAAAGAACATAGCATAAGTAATGGAAAGTTTACAGTTGGTGTAACTATGTTTGGGGTTACGACTCCTTGTGTTACTGCTGTCAAAGAAAGATTAGCGAAAGAAGGATATGAGACTTTGGTTTTCCACGCCACGGGTGTCGGGGGCAGGGCCATGGAGGATCTTGTTAGAGGAGGTTTTATTCAGGTAATCGTGTTGCTCTATGACTACTAATGGTTTCAGTGGTACATAAATAGGCAAGGTATTGATATTTCCTATTTTCCCTTATAGTGAGCTTTAAAGTCCTAAAATTGAAACTTCTATGGACCAATAAATCCTCTGTTCCTAACAATCCTAAAAGTACTAAAATTTATTTACATTATGTAGTATATTGTTTCAAATCTCTGTTTCATTATTGAGCCATTGACATCTTATAATATAAAAATACCATCTGATTTAATCATAACAATTTATTTTATTTAAATATATAAGTAAGAACAATGATGATACTAATGGTAATAGTACTGACAAGCTAAGCAATTGTGGTTAGTCATTCTCTTGGACATTCATGTATTGCTTTGAATGGTTTAAACTTCTTTAATAATTAATTATAACATAGAATTATTTCCCATTTATATATAGTAATTCATATTTAATTTTCTGATTCCTAGAGTTTATTCTTCATTTCAAATCCAGAGTGTTCCATTTTTAACCGATAAACCAGTGCAAATAATTTGTTTATTTTTATATCTTCCTTCCAATTTGGTGTTGGTGTTGTCGTCACCATCTTCGCTATTATGATTATGGTAAACTAATTCATATTTGTTAGCCTTCACATATTATCTTAATGAGATTGGATAATAAGAATAGATGCTTTCAATATAAAACTATCTAAAATTACAGTCATTATTATTCTAACTACTGTTTTGTTAATTTTAAATGGTTATACATCTTATTCATAATCAATTGAGCTAGAGTACACTTGGAATATACTATAATGCAGCATTCAGGAACTATAAGGAGTTGGTATGAGAAGTAGGATTTAATGGTCTGTAAAACTTTTACTAGGTTTACAGTCTATTACAAAGGAAATAGGTATTATTTGCATGATGCATTGGCCTGGATGCAAAGCGCAGCCTCATTAGTTCATTGCAATTGATCCTTTAAAACTACTGGTAGCATTCATTTCTAAGAAGGTAGAGGCTTGCAGTTTGTTCACTGAAATGGCTTGTCAAACATGTTACTGCTGTCTGAAGTATTACAGTATATATTTCTGGATAACGATTAATATCCATCTGTTACTGAACTTATTTTAGGGTGTGCTGGATATTACGACAACTGAGGTTGCAGATTACGTAGTTGGAGGAGTAATGGCATGCGATAGTTCCCGATTTGATGCAATAATAGAGAAGAAAATTCCTTTGGTTCTGAGTGTGGGAGCACTGGATATGGTGAATTTTGGTCCTAAAACTACCATACCTCCTGAGTTTCAGCAAAGAAAGATTCATGAACATAATGAGCAGGTGATTCATCTTTTCATTTTGCTCCTTGTTTGTCTCTTAAGAGAATTACGTAAGATATTGAGCAGTAGTATTATCTAAAAGATAATGTTGGAACACTTACCATTCACAGTTTGACAATTATGTGGTCGTGAAAAGAAGTAGCGTGTTTGATGTCATCTTGCACAACTTAGAACAAATAGAGATAGTTAGCCATTCGAAAACCATCTCAGGACGTCATGCTTTAGTTGTCATAAGGAGATACTTTACTGTACTTTTGGAAAATTATTGAATTGTGTCGTGACTGCACAATTAAGCATATGGGTTTCAATTTGATAAACTATCAAGTAAGTATTTGAGGTGTGCCTTTTAAGTTAAATTAATGGAATGCTATGTTACAGGTTTCCCTAATGCGTACTACAGTAGGGGAAAATAAGAAATTTGCTGCATTTATAGCAGAAAAGTTGAACAAGGCATCATCAAGTGTATGTGTTTGCTTGCCAGAGAAAGGTGTGTCTGCATTGGATGCACCGGGGAAAGAATTTTATGATCCTGAGGCAACTAGTTGTCTTACACATGAGCTACAGCTGCTTCTTGAAAATAATGAACATTGTCAGGTACCACAATTATTTGTCAGGAAGAGGATGGCAGCCTATGATGTTACATTCCACTGCAGAACTCACTCAGATAATTGAAATGTTTGTTCACTGATAGGTTAAGGTCTTTCCTTACCATATCAATGATGTGGAGTTTGCAAATGCTTTAGTTGATTTATTCTTGGAAATCTCTCCAAAATCTAGGCACGTTGAATGTCAGCCAGCTGATTCCAAATCTATCCAAGACATTCAGAATGATAATGCTGTTCTTCAGAAATATCCCTCATGCAACGGAAAAAACTTTTCTCGCCTGAATGACTTTCCAGATGCAAAACCAGGTGATGATTCTTCCTAAAAATCAAGGCTGATAATTGCCATCCTAATGACATGGCAAATAAGCTTCTAGAGAATTACTGAACAGTTTCCACTTTCCACTATATGATTACTGCAAGTGAATCCAGGTTTCTTTTAATTTATTTACCAATTCCTGCAGTAGTGTTGGGCTGTTCACAATATTTTCTAGGTGTAACACAAAGCTTTCTTGTTATCTTTGCCAAAGCTCATGCACTTCCTATCTTTGACGCCTACGTTGATTTAAGATGATAAGTGAAATAAATAGGCATATATGTAAACCTTAGCTTGCCATAGAAGCCAACAAAATGAAAGATGATGAGCATGCTTTATAATTTCTTAGCATGAAATATGGTTGATCTTATCTCATTGATTATTTTTTTACCGATAGGTTGCTGGTTATGGGCTAGCTTGAAATGCCATATCATGGATACTTTTCCTTCATTGTCATCATAATTATCTTTACTATTGTTTTGAGAATGTCTTGGAAATGGCATATACTGGCTCATCAACAGGGAAATGAATCTAACAGCTTCTCAGTTAATGGCTTTTCTTTTCTTCTTTTAATTTGTATGAAGAGTTGATGAGAAGCCTAATCTTCCTTGAGCAGAAACTTTGCAGAAAAGAATTGTGATACTGCAGAAATTGAAAGATCAAATAAGTAAGGGCAAGCCTATTATTGGGGCTGGTGCTGGTACAGGTATTTCTGCTAAGTTTGAGGAAGCTGGTGGTGTAGATTTGATTGTCTTGTACAACTCAGGGCGCTTTAGGATGGCAGGAAGGGGATCCTTAGCTGGTCTATTGCCCTTTGCTGATGCAAATGCTATTGTACTTGAGATGGCGAATGAAGTATTGCCTGTAAGTCCTACTTGTTGTATGCTTTTTTAGTTCTTCCGAAAACCTTTCCGTATGAGTTCTGTTGCAAATAGTAACCATGATTGAGGTTTCTCATTATGTCCTTCATAGGGTGGTCCATTATCTAGAAAGTTTCTGAGTGATGACAACTTTTACTGATAGCTCATTGAGATGTTTTCTCCATTTCTTATTTGAAAAGGAATATTCTGTTTCTTTCTTATTTGAAAAGGAATATTCTGTTTCTTTCTCCTTCCTCAGATATATTCTTACCTTCCAGAATGATGGCTTAGTTTCTATCGACATTGAAATCTTCAGGTCGTTAAGGAAGTGGCAGTTCTGGCCGGAGTTTGTGCTACTGATCCTTTCCGCAGGATGGATAACTTCCTGAAGCAGTTGGAATCTGTTGGATTCTGTGGGGTGCAAAACTTTCCAACTGTTGGTCTATTTGATGGTAACTTTAGACAAAATTTGGAAGAGACTGGAATGGGTTATGGGTATGTCTACAGTATATATGTTTTAGTAAGACTAAACTTATATCCTTCTAATTGTAAGAAGACGGATTCTTAAAGACGAACAAGATCATGATATCTTACTTTATATTCAGCTTGGAGGTTGAGATGATTGCAGCAGCTCACAGGATGGGCCTTTTGACAACCCCATATGCTTTCTGCCCAGATGAAGCCGTTGCTATGGCAGAAGCTGGTGCCGACATCATAGTGGCCCATATGGGGCTTACAACATCTGGTTCAATTGGTGCAAAAACAGCTGTCTCATTGGAGGAAAGTGTAACTTGTGTCCAAGCTATTGCAGATGCTACTCATAGGATAAATCCTGATGCAATTGTGCTCTGCCATGGAGGTAATCCACGAAACCTAAAGTAACTAGAAAACTGTAAGGCAAAAGAAACGAAAGAAAATGACTGGGTCAAGTCTTTGTTGTTAATGTAGCCAACTAAAGCAAACTCTCTGCCAAATTCTAGGTTCAGCTAAAATAATTTGACAACTAAGCAGTACTCTGATGGTGTACACTGTACCAAATGAGTTCACTGGCTTCATTAATTTTGTAGTCATTTTGTCTTAATTCCTTGGCGTGTAAATAATAAGTTAGGTAGATTACGAAAGCTTAAGCATGTGTGTGAGCTGCTTCTCATAGCACTTGTGCGGATTCTCATATAATGTTATTATTTTCAATGTCCTACCCCAATGTTTACGGGTATAAATCCTAAGGTAGTTGCCTAACTTATATTACACCATTTAGTTAGTGCACTAGTACGAATTATATATGTGGTAATATATATGAACCTAGAGACTCTAACAAAAGAAACATTTTGTCAAGTGGTGAAGATTGATATTCTACTGTCTTTCTTGAATGATTCATGTGTGTGTAGCAGTCCACATAGCTTTAGCATTGATTCCCCGCAGTTTCTCCATTGTCTCATAAATCATGACCAGGAAAACAAATGCTGGTTGAAACTTTTGGATTTACAGTTGCATTTTTATTGTTTATTGCCCTTAAAATTTGTACATAACATATTTCCTACGACATATTTTCTGGTTATGTTCCATGATATTTGTGTGAGTAGACATTTATTTTTTTAGAGGTATGTTGATGTTAAGTTCTTGGTACTCCTTTGAATTTGTGCTTTTCTGGGTCCTGATATGTACATTCAATTTCTTTACGAAACAATGAGAGTTTTTTTATTTGCTTTCTTATAACTAGAAAATTGTATGATTCAAACATTTATTTTGCTTTCCCTGGCAAGAGAAAATATTGTTTTATGATGGATGACAATAGATACTTACGGCGTAATTTTCACTCTAAATGAAGTCCGATCTAATTCAGGCAATGAATGAGGCTGTTCTCTTTTTTGCATCTTTTTCTCTTTTGTTTAGTATATCCATGACATTTTTTTTTCTAACATAATATATTTGCTTGTTAAGTAGATAAGGGCAGTTACTATCATTTTGTAACCCAGCATTTTTCTTGACATTTTAATCTTGTTCAAACGCAATAATGTTCATTTTCTGACGGACAATCCACGAAGTCTAATTTGGAACAACATTTTAAGTTGTCAAACAAATACTTGTAGTTATGATTTTACATTTATCTGAGTACGATAACCTTGGAGGAAGTTTATTTTCTGCTTGACAAGTTTTTTGTATCGTCAATTCTTTAGTCTTTATTATGACGACACGTTCTTTTCTTCTCCTTGAGATTTATTTACGTCGCTGAAGTGAAGAATCTTTGCTCTATTTGCAGGCCCTATATCTTCCCCTGAAGAAGCAGCATATGTACTGAAGAGAACCAGAGGAGTTCATGGATTTTATGGCGCTTCAAGCATGGAAAGACTACCAGTTGAGCAAGCTATAACTGCAACTGTCCAGCAGTACAAATCTATATCTATGGAGTAAGATGCAGTGGATTTAGGTTCTTTAAATGTCCGAACCTAGATGTATGATCTTCACCTCTTTCTTTATATATTACTCTCGGTCTCTTGACTTTTGAAAGAAATTTATAGTAACCTGAGATTGATGATGCATACAATAGGTCCTTGGGGTCGGGCCCTTCCCCGGACCCTTGGCATAGCGGGAGCTTTAGTGCACCAAGCTGCCCCTCTCCCTCTGAGATTAATGATGCAGATCATAAGCATTAGCTCTTTTTTGTTTGAATGTTGTGTTAATATGCCAATGATGCTTTCTCCAATTATTTTTTACACATTCACAAGGGCAAATTATCTTTCTTTATATTCAAGTTCTTATTAATCTTCAGACAAAGGGAAGTACACATGGATGGACAGATAGTTATTCTGATCATGTCCCGGGCTCCTCTGTACTCATCTAGCTACTTGAAACACTACAGCACTGCAGCTGCAGTTGTTAGCTGTTCATATGATATCAATTTCAACAAGTTATCCATGATCTTTTTGTCGTCAACCTTTTACATTGGTTGAATGTGACTCCCTCTGCAGCATGGACTGCATGAAGTTTCGTTATGTTTGTTTCCATTGAGTAACGTATAATTATCCTCCCTCTTCCATAATAATATTTTTTTTTTTCAGTTTTAGTATGTTCTCATGGTAGATGGGAAATTCTCCTATATCTTCCAACACATCGGAGCACCCTTGGCCTTCAGGCTTCAACTACTTACAATTTCTAAGTTTGTCACCGATTTAGTGTTCTGCATGCAGTAGTCAACTCTACCTTCGGGTACCAGATGTAGTGTTGCGGCACTAGGTTTGTGATCATCTGAACCCTATTTCATGTGTACAAAATTCACTTAAGTTGCAACAAATAGTATGTACCTACCCATAATATACTTTAAAGGTTGAACCTATAGCTATTAAATTATAAATCCGCCTCTTGCTATACTCTGGTACCTTATCCTGACTTGAAATGGTGGACGGTAGCAGAAACTTCGCTGCTGTTTCTCATTTTTCTTATGTTAAAATGGCTATACTCGAGTTGGCATATTGGAAAACTTCCTTATTAAAATGTGAATGGGGATATGTAGAATCTTCAAAGTCCACCCAGTCTTGAGCAATAACACTTGCTCTCCACTGTTCCAAAAGTCTTCACACGATTTGTTTTTTTCACATCTTTTTTTATTTTTATTTTTTATACTATAAATTAACACTTCCCCTTTAGCCATTGCTTACATCCCATCAAACCAGCTTTCCCTCTCCTGCACCCTCAACGTCAATAACAAAATCTTGAATATCCTCAGCCACAGAGTGACACGTTCCTCTTTGGGAACATGTCTTCTTCTGCAGAATCGAAAATGGCACTTGCCAAGACCGCCTTATCTACAGTAGGCTCTGTTGCTGCAACAACCATGGTTGTTCGGACCGTTGCAAATGAGTTGCTGCCGCCAGAATTGTATGATTATCTCTTCTTTGGCCTCAAAAACCTCTTCAGCAGGTTCTCAAATCAGCTAACAATGGTAATTGACGAATTTGATGGCTTGGTCAACAATGAAATCTACGAAGCAGCTGAAATGTACTTGGGTAACAAGTTGTCAACCAACACCAGGCGAGTCAAAATCAGCAAGCCTGAGAAGGAGAAACAATTCAACATAACATTGGAACGCGACGAGGAGGTGACAGATGTTTACAGTGGGCAGAAATCCAGTGGATTTGGCTTAGCAAAAAAGTAGAATCTAGAGACTTTTATAATCCTAGAAGCATGAATTCCACTTTAAGATCTGAGGTCAGATCCTTTGAGCTCACATTTCACAAGAAAAACAAGGACCTTGTCCTTAATTCATACTTGCCTTACATCATAGAAGAAGCAAAACTGAAAAAACTTGAGAACAGGGCAATCAAGATTCACACTGTGGATTACCAAAGCATTTATAATTTACATGATATATGGGAGGCGATTAATCTTGATCACCCGGCAACCTTTGAGACTCTGGCAATGGACTCAGAGCTGAAAGACAAAATTGTAAAGGATTTAGACAGATTTGTGAAGAGAAAAGATTATTATAGGAAAGTAGGCAAAGCGTGGAAAAGAGGGTACTTGATGTATGGCCCTCCAGGGACAGGAAAATCCAGTTTGGTCGCCGCCATGGCTAATTATTTGAACTTTGATATATATGATTTGGAGTTGACTGAGGTGATGAGAAACTCTGATTTAAGACGGCTGCTTGTGGCCACGGCTAACAAGTCCATCTTGGTGGTCGAAGACATTGACTGTACCATTGATTTGCAAAATAATTTGGCTAATCGAACAAATGATTCTCCTCCAGATGGTTCTAATCAACAAGAAACCAAGGTAAGTCCCTTTGATTTTAGCTTGTTTTTCCTTGTCTTACTTTAAAAGCATTTCGCTTCCAGCATTAAGCTTTGAGGAAACTTGATGACAGATTTGATTTTTCAGATAGTCACTCAACTACTAGCTATTATCTCATAAAATCACTTTTTTTGTTGAAGAAAATAGGAATCAAGAAGAAAGCCGACTTTATTAGTTGAATGTTCATACGAGAAATATTGATTAGGTAGTTGTAGACATAATTAAACAAGTGTACTGCAAGAAATAGAATGAAGAATGTCTGTTTTCTTCTTCTTCTTTTTTACCATTGCAGGTGACATTATCTGGTTTATTGAATTTCATCGATGGATTATGGTCGAGCTGTGGTGACGAAAGGATCATAATTTTCACAACAAATCACATAGAAAAGCTTGACCCTGCATTGTTAAGGCCTGGCAGGATGGACATGCACATTCACTTGTCATATTGCACTCCCAGTGGCTTCAGGCTTCTTGCTGCTAATTACCTGGAAACTAGAGAGCACAAATTGTTCAAACAAATTGAAGAGCTCATAGAAACTGCGATGGTGACGCCAGCCGAAGTGGCTGAGCAGCTGTTGAAGGAAGATGAGGTTGAGGTTTCACTTAATGGCTTAATTAGTTTTCTACACGTAAAGATTAAGGAAAAGGAAGAAGCCAAGTCTAAGAAAGTAGAGGCAACAGAATTGGAGACAAATCAGAAGAAGGAAAGTGATGAAAAAGGAATTGAAGAGAACTTAGAAGAAAAAAAGATTACTAAATAAGGAAGTTAAAGCCACAAAGAGAGTTGGCTCTACCTAACATGTCAATGTTTGGATAATACGTAGCAAGATTTTGTTCGATTAACATTACTATTTAAATTCAAAATTTAATAACACTTATTTAAGCAACCAAAAAAAAATGCAATTCTAAATGCAGGTTTCTGGTTTTCATAGTTGTAACCTTTCATTTAGAAGTCGATTTTTAATTAGATTAGTTGTTTTCACCATTATAAGAAAAACTACATAATTAGACACATTTTACTACCATATATACTATTATTACCTATACTTTCAAAATGTTATGTATCTTACCACTAATTAAGAGTTCCCTATGTATCTTACACTTAGATACATGTATTTTTGCTATCAGATACACAAAAATAGGGATAGAGGCGAGCGAGATTGGGGAGGGAGGCGAGCGAGATTTGTTTGTATCTCAGATACATGTGAATCACACTAGATACACACTAGATACATGTATTTGTATGTATCTAGAGTAATTCACATATGAGATACCAGTTACATGAGAGAGTGGCGAGCGAGATTTGCTATATATCCCAGATACATGCGAATCCACTTTGATACAATGTATCTAAAACAAATTACACCTAAATTAGACCTCATATATCTGAAATACATGTATTTGAACGTATCTGGAAACACCAAACTTTAGTAAGATATGTAATATTGCAACGTAGTATATATCTAATTAGATCCTAAATTAGTGAGGTTTTTATTTAACTTGGGGAAAAGATAATTTTTATTGATTAATGAAGTCTATGGTTGTGCATCACCATGTCGATTCTCTCATAACATGAAATAAGAAAACTGACATTTTGAAATATAAAAATTAGTAAACAACAGATAAAATCACCAAAAAAAAAGTCTTCTGTCACATAATAATCAAAAACAAAAAAAAAGTAAAAAGATGTCTTGATTATACGTAATCACACACTAAATAAGTAATTTTAGAGAGATCACGCTTTCTGAATAAGTAATTGCTTGTTGAATGGCACGGGACCATATGCAGCCTAATCCAAATGGTCCTTTGGATGTCCTAAGTGGATGGTGTTCGTAGCTGAGTAGTAGTTCACCATCGTCAAACATATGTAGCGGTCTTTTTAAAGTCATACCTATCTCTCGTATAGTATACAATTGAATCCAAGATTCCTCGATACCATACTCCTTCATTACCCATAACTTACAAGTAGTCTCCTCGAAAAGAATATGAGCATAATAAAAGCAAAGCATCTCTCTTAATACTGCAACTCCATATTTGCAAATCTGATCATCGAACATTTTTCTCATTGGCTCTAGCAATTGTATCTTTCCGCACACCTCATTTGAAATACTAAGTGAAACTACACAAGGTTTATTGTGGAAACCAACCCAATGAAATGCTCCATGTATAAATGCAAAAGGATCATGAGTAACTCTATACATAAGAAGTGAGTCAATTTTCTATTATATAATATATTTCTCCAACAACCACTTTTTAGCGTTATAATTTCCATGTAAGCACAGTGAAACTTAAGGATCTTGCAGTCATCATTAGTTGTGTCATATCCCAATCCGAAAGTAGGCAACACTTTTTTAGTTTTTGAATATGGAAATTCTATTGATTCTCTCGTGGAAGCAAAAGATGTTCGTCAATTAAGAGAAGAACCAACCCATTGCAAGAACAACACCCTTTGAACACTTTTTTGATGAACACTTTTTTGTACCTTGGTGGTTCATGGTTTCTAGGACAAACAAGTTCTTTGATTCTACATCCTCAACTAGTTGAGCCGATTAAAAAGGAGAACAATACAAACTAGTATGAAATTTATTTGTATCATTGTAGTACTCAGAGGCGAATCCAGGATTTAAAGTTATCGGAAACACAGGCGAACCCAGGATTTGAAGTTATTGGGAACACTCTCAGAAATTCGAACTCAAGACATTGAGCTCTAATGTTCGGCCTCTGACCAACCGCACTAAGATCATTTTTGTTTATTTGGGTGCACACTTAAATATATTATTTTTCTATAGACTATCTATACGATTTGAACAGATTTCTTCTTTCTCTGTGGCATCGTTGGAGCTTCGAGCTTCGGGCTGCTAATTTAATAAAGCTCCACAGTTAACTTAGTAGCCTTCACTTTCTAGGCCAAAATTGTGAGTGAGCAAAACGATGGGAACCCTATTTATTATCGGGAAAATTTTCTGGTGGAGACACAAAAAAGGTAGTGTAATTTACCTATAATACCAAATTAACAATGATAAAGTAAAAAATATCCCTTTATTTTATGGGATAAGCCACATGGCCCTTAGATTATGATCGAAATCTTAACTAAACTAAGGTTTTATTACTACAAACTTATTTTTTTATAATTATGTACATCTTTTTGGCTTACGTGACATTCAAATATTTCTCACGCAAATCAACTGCGTGGAGTCATGGAGTGTGCCACGTAAGTCAAAAGGTACACAGTTACAAAAAAAAAAAATTGGAGTAATAAGATCTTAATTTAATTAAGATGTGTGTGAAATTTCGATCATAATCTAGGATGGTACTTGTGTCTTTTATCCTTTTTTTTATACCAAAATTGTCAAAATAGTGTAATGCATTGGGTCCTTCAGCTATTTAATCCCTAAATCAAAGCATAAATTTAGAGAGAATGTTACAAATAGTCCCTTGTCTAAAGTTTTAAGTATTTAAAAATTTGTCATGTTTGATTATTTTAATATGCATTACTGATTTGAGTATTTAATTATTTAAAAAATTATTAGATTTAGTCTCTTTCTATTTTTATACAATATCTTCGACTAATATTAGTGAAATTCATGCCTCTATGAAATTAATTTTTTTAACTCATTTTTTTAAAATTATTTTCCTCTTTCCGCTACTTTTTCTTCAAATTACTCTTTTGAAAGAAATTCTAAACTCAACGATCCAAAATAAAATTCAGAAGGAAAGAAGACATAAGTCCTAATTTTATTCAATGGAGAATAAAACGAAGCATATTATTGATGCTAATGACTTGAATATGATATCTTCCCTTCTCTAGCATAATAGTGCATTTCACAACAAGTCGTCATATAATTCGTTTTTTCTATTAAACCTGGTTATAGGATCTCTATTTTCAGGTTGATTTTTATCATATATGACTTACGAACTTTTGAGCTTCCATTTCATCCCCCCAATGTGCTTCACACCCTTCATCTTGTTAAGACTTTAGTCTATGAATCTGCAACATTCAGTAGAATTAGTATTAATGATATATCACTGATTAGAATGATCTCACAATACTGTATTCCTCATGGATCGGAATTTATCATTATATGTAATAATGAGCTTGTACTCTATCAATAATATTGGTACCATCACAATTTATCAAAAACAAAAAAATAATTTTTCAAAATAAAGTAATTGATATAGTAAATCAATTTCACATTTTCACTAGTTGAAATTAAAACAATAAACTCAACCTCCAAAGTAGAATTAGTTATAATAATTTTTTATTTCCAACAAATAGCCTAGTACTTCTACTATATTCACAATATCATGTCAAATACAATCAATCACATATCTCATATATTTTTATTAGGTTAGCAAATTTCTTTTTACCCGCCACATCATTTTCATACAATTATATCAAAAATAGTTGCAAGACTCATACAATCAATAAATTGTATTTCACAATTTTTCTAATATAAATGTGACTTGTCAAAAAAAGATAGAATGATGAATTTTTCCTTATAATGAATGATGAATAGAAAGAATATAAAATAGTAAATTGGTTAAATAAATTATCTAAGAGTTGCGTAAGTTATAAGACATGATAAAGTAAAATAATGAACAAATAACTAAAGTAAGGCTAGCTGTAAACAAAGAAAACATGAAGAGATTCATGGTTGTACCGAAACTAGTTGACAGCTGAGTACATCCCATCTCACAAGAGTCAAGCCCTATAACGGAACGATAATACCGTATACTACGACCGGAAAAAAGAATTGACCTCTAGAAAACTGGCTCATAATGTCCCACGAACAAACTGATATGCAAAACACAATTTGGTTAACATCATGGAGAAATACTAATATTAAAATATTTATCCTTCACATCAAACGATCACTCAAAATGCTACTCTAGCAAAGTGTGAAATAAAATATTTCAACTACTAAAGGTCTGTTTGGCCATGCGATATGGTATCATGATGTGAAATCATGATATGATATCATAATATGGAATTATGAGATAAAATTGAAGTTTTGTTTGGATATGCGATGTGTAAATTTTGTGTTGTATATTTTCTCATAAAAATCTAATAAGTTGTAAAACTATTAAAATAACCCCAATTGTTTATTCAATCTTACCAAATGAACAAAAAATTATAAAATCGCATAATAAATTATTACAAAACTATTTGTTCTCCACTTAAGTAATTGTTTCATCTAACTTTAATTCAATAAAAAAATTGAACATAATTTCTAGCGTACTAGTCTTTAATATTATCCTCCCACATAGTATGGACAATTTCCTCACGTTGAACTTGCATTTCTCGATCATGTGACAGAGAAGACGAATCAACACTGTTACTTTGAGTTGTAATAAATACAAAACGGTAGAAGTAATAAATTAGGTGTTGGAGTAAATGAAGAGAACAAAGTTATTACTCAACAATCGGTTGGTGTGAGTTAAAGTGACTATATGTTGGTGAGAATAATAAATTTCAAAAAGCAATGATGTGATTATAAATTTTATTTACATATGAAATAAATGGTTAGTAGATATAAATGTGGATTGTTTTTAACAAAATATAAACTTGTGGATCAATTTTTGTATTAAAAAAATGAGAAAAGGCATAAATCCCCTATCAAACTTGCACCAAAAAGTCAGTTTCACGCTTCAACTATTATGACGACCTATTACACACCCTTACTATTTAAAAGTGAATTTAATACCACCTTGAGACGCATAACACCACTCTCACAGTATGTGGTGTATTATACTCGCTGCCACATCAGCACGACGTCAACGTCACGTCAGTACCACGTTAGAAATTATATATATATATATTTTATTAACTCTATTTTACACTAACTAATCCCTAACTAATTATTAAAATTCTTTAATATTCATATCTTCTTCCAATCTAAATCCTATCCACTTTTATCTCTAATCTAACTAGAAAAAGTATTCATTTGAATTTATATCACAATTCTCTTTGTCTTCTCCGACGAAGAACAATCAAGCCATCACCACCACAAACCTACCTCCATATCGTCATCCCCTCCTCTTTTCCCAACTGCGAACCCATCTCCGACAAAGAACAACTACCTTAGCCACCACAAACAGCCACCCAAAACTCCAAATCAGTCATTGACAAACACCGAATCAAACTCCTTTACCTTACGTACCCCTTTTCGATTTTTTTGCTTTTAGTTTATGTTGCAGGTGTTTCGGCGAGCTCAAAGCTTCAACCATGGATCTAATGACATTTCAATGATCTTTCTTTTATAGGTCCATGGCGTTTCAACCTATGACATATTTAAGATCCATGAGCTTCGTTTCAATGAGCTTCCCCCTCCAACTTTAGTACAAAAGATGTTTTTCAGATCCATGGCGTTTCTAGTGCAGTTTATTTTGTGCTTCGACCCATTTCAGATTCATGGCATTTCAATTTGCTTTGTGCTTTGTACAAAAAATTGAAGGAGAAAGTGGAAAAATTAGGAGAACAAAGTCGAATTCTTAGAATTATGGTGAAATTTGAATTAAAAAATTACTTTTTTTCTAGGTATAATGATGAAATTGAGTGAAAAATTGTAAAAAAATGTGATAAGAAAAATTGAAATTGAGTGACAAATTGTAAAACTGTGCTAAGAAAAAAATGAAGAAGAAAAATTCTGAAGAAAAATAAGAGAAGAGGAACATGAAAAAGGAGAAAACAGGGGGGTGCATAGGGGTTGAAAAAATTACGTTTTGACTTTATTTTCAACTCAAACACGCTTAATTTATCTTTATTTTTAATTTTATTTCCAGTCAGTTTTGGGATGGTATTAATTACACTTTGATTAAGAATAGGTATGTAATAGGTCGTCATAATAATTGAAGCGTGTAACTGACTTTTCGGTACAAGTTGGAGGGGGAATTTATGTCTTTTCCCTAAAAACATCTCAAATCATGATATGAAATTTCCATATCATGATTTTTGGAGAATATGAAATCACATCTCATGATATGAAATCTGCATAAAATCATATGTCCAAACGCCTGATTCATCTCATGATAGCATATCGTGATATGATATCGCATGGCCAAACACCTACTAAATCTTTCATTTTTGTTGAGATAACTAAAATATCACCTAGATTATAAATACAAATATTTCTACATACCATACAAGTTTAAAAGTGTAATTATAACTGAAAAAAGATAATTCTCTCCATCTATGTATTTTGTCAAACACATTTACATTAAAAAAAAGAAAAAAAAGAGAAAGAAATAGTATAAATTCAACTAAAAAATAAATAACAACAATTCCTTTTTGAATTATATAATTAATTTTTATTTTTTTAAAAAGGTAGGAATTCAACATACATGTAAAATAAAGTTAGTTTTTAATTTATGTTTCCATAGCATTGGTTAAAAAATTGTAATAATTATTGTCTTTGTCTTAATTTATGTGAGGCAATTGATTTTTTTTTTTTAGAATGAAACAATTTAAGTTTGATAAAAAATTTGCTCATATAATCTTCAAAATTTTAAAAATGAAATTTATATATTTATAGGCTACCTAAAAAGTATTTACTATGAGTCACAAGAGTTAACAATTCAAAATATTTGGATGATATATAAAAAATTTACGATTAAGAATAGACTTATTTGAATTTCAAAATATTGTATTGATACATAGAGAGTATTTAATTTAGTTAAAAAAATTCCTAATCAAATCTTTTTCAACCCCATTAAAATAAAGTTCAATCTTTACCTCATCAATAGTTCAAATCTTTACACTTTTCCCCATCCTCTTCTCCTGTATTTCTCTGTTCATCTTCCTCCAACAATCCCAGATTCGTTCAATCTGAAATCCGCGCCTTTCACAAGTTTTTCACTACAGAAAACGTTGATCCACTGATTTCAATTGCTATTTTTCTGTTTTGTATTCACATTTTGTTTTTGTCTGTTTTGATTGAATTTAGGTTACATTAAATTTTATTGAAAGTGGAAAAGGAGAAGAGATGGATCCAGATTCAGTTAAATCGACTCTCTCTAATTTGGCATTTGGAAATGTAATGGCTGCTGCTGCTCGTGATTACCAGAAGGTATTACTTCTTTTCTCATTTGAATCTCTCTTATTTTCTTTCTGTTATTGCTCCATGCCATGAATTTTTTTTCACTTTTTCGCGGAGTTGAACTCTGAGGCCATAAAATTGCGGAATTCAACTTGAAGTTGAACAACAGAATTTTCAAGAATTTGAAAAACAACAAATCATGCCAAACACTTG
>JAJOOF010009741.1:0-46477 GCA_029582545.1 Solanum lignicaule
AATAAACCTACATGATTTAGACTTCGAAAGAATAGAATGGTATGATTTAGAAATAAATTCAGATTAAAATGAACTACGAATATTTACAATATTGGATAGAATCTATGGAAGATATAAAACTATTAGAACAATTAATGGAGGAATATTTATATATGTACCAAAGAACCCAAGATATGTTATATCTAGAATATATCACAAATAATATTAAAGAAATATTCAGATTAAAACAACTATCAAAAGAATATTACAATAAATATTATTACATTTTACCATGAAAAAAGAATATTATAATAAAATTTGGCTAGTTAATACCTCACATACCACACTACCACCTACCACACTATCAATAATATGAATCCATCATCTACCAATTCCGCACCCCCGAAAAATGGTATCATCTAGTCTAAACAGGTACAAGAGCTACTAAAGTACAATTGGACAAAATAAATAAGAGACAACTCCCACCATGCGGAAGGAAGAACTGAAGCTGCTGGAGATTTTCTTCGTCTTCACCTAATGAAACGTCACCAATCCTGCATCCAGACTATGTCAAAAAGACATAGCAAGAGTAGTATCAGTACAAAACACACGTATTGGTAGGCATCATCGGTCAACCCGACTCCCACCACATAACATAAGAAACCAACTAGTAAGATCATGAAATAAACCACTCGCTTCTCCACCTTTACTCTCTCTTGGAAACACCTCCAATATACCCTTGCACCTTGATTAACTAACTCACTTTTTGACTCAACCCACTTACCAAATTCCTGATCATAGCTTAACCATTCTAAAAACACGTAGAAAATACCCAAGTACAACCACCGTCAATGCAACTACCCACTCACGTCATACCCTTGCTTCCTCGTCACATTACCAACCACAGTCACATAATACATTAATTCAAGCTTTCTTAACATTAACCAATCTCTTTCCCCCCGAAGTGAAATCCACCTAAGTCTATTCTATCACATACACTATCGCTACTCTCACCATTACATCCCTTGAACAACCAACTATAAATCGTCATAACAGGTGTCCCCTAAGTACAACATGTACAACCAATACAACCCTATACTCACAATCATATATCAAGCATACACAATATTTATCAACAAGCACATGAATAACGAACAACTCACATTTAATAGCACATCATGGTCCTCTCAGGGAACCCAATTCAGTGGTCCTCTCATGGAATCCAAACTCAAGCAGTTAGCATACCGGTTCGTGGTATCCGATCCAAGTTAGTGTGCCGAAACGTGGCAGTCGATCCCATGTTCATGCCAGAACGTGGCAATCTGATCCCATATTATGCCGAAATGTGGCAATCCGATCCCAGTTAATTATGCCGAAACGTTGCAATCCAATCCCAGTTAATTATGTCGGAACGTGGCAATTCGATCCCATTCACACACCACAATCACAAACACAAGCACATAATCAAGATCATACATTAAGAGGTGATTCATGGCATACAATTATCCTCATTTACAACAAGTGTGATCAATAATGCAACATTCGCATAACATGTATCATAATGAAGCAAGAACAAACATACATCACACAATCATAGAATCACAACCATCACCTACGACTTACTCCTTAATCCCTATCATATATATAAAAAATGCCCATTCTCAGCCCTAGTTCTTCATTAGGTTTTTTTTATTATTGGGGTTTAATCACAATTCATCATAATTCCTCAATTTCATCACTTCAATTATCGGATGTAACATACATTCATGAATTTAGTTCCGTTCTTGATTTCATGTCCTTATTCTTGACCCAATTCTATCAATTATAGCAATTATGGGTCTTCCTAATAACTCATCAATTTCTCCTCACAAGGCATAAACCCACATACTTTGAATTCTAAGGATTATGCATGTAATCTACTCGGTGCTCGAAGGTCTACACACAACCCTACCATTGATTTACATATATCACGTAGTAAGCACCTATTAAAAACTACTCAATTGTAAAAACCTAGCCTACCTGGGAGCCAAGCAGTTGTATGGAGTTTTTGACTTTGATTCGAGTTTTTCGGGTTCGTGACAGTGAATTTGTCTAAGAATCCGCAAGATTTCACCATCCTCACGCTAGAGTTATCCTTCTCCTTCCTTCCCAAGCTTAGAGCAGCTTTTCTGGGTTTCTAGGGTGTTTTACGACTTATTTAGGTATTTTAGGAAGATCGAGAAAATAGGATTTCTCAAAATTTACATTCTGCCTCACTTATCCCGCTCTGGCGCCAACATACCCTGCCCTGGCGGCGGTGCCCCAGCGGCACCTGGCCCGCCCTGGCGGGTCAGTGGCTCAGATTTTCTCGAATCTTTGCTTTTCCTGATTAACGACGGTTCATGTTGTTACATCAATTCAGATAAATAAAATACACCAAAAATTTAACCAATTTTTTTTTTGGAAGTTATATTTTATATACCAAATAATACAACTAAATATACAAAAATATGTACTTGAAGTTGGTATGTGTACACCATATCACATATCAAAAGAAACTATTGATAAAATCTGTTAACATTCGGCATGCAACATACCAATTAAACCACTTAATTAATGATTTACTATTAACTCGATTCTTTAAACAATTTAACCTAATTTTTTTTAAAAAAAAAACTTATTCGGCTCGTCAGATTACAACCAAAATCGTTAATATAAAACAACGAATAAATACCAAAAAGAATTAAAACGCAGATTATGTGAAAATTCTATTAATATTCCACAAACAATTGCTAAATCTTAATATATATTTAATAATTATACCTTTTACCATTGCACCAAAACATTAACCAAAATCTTAAGAATGTATCCACCAAATTCGACAAAATCAAAGGAATTACTACAAAAAAGATTACCTGATGAGTCCCAACGCCCGTTGTGATGAGTTAAAATGAAAAATTATTGGTCTGCATATTTGATCGTCGATCTTAGTTTGGAACAGAAGTTTTATTTTTGTAGGAAACCTTTTTTTATGGGATATGATATATAACAAATTGGAGTAAATCAGGGAAGGTAAAATAATTGGAGAAATTTAAGGAATATGGATAATTGTGTCCGACTTGTAAATGTTTTTTATTTTTATTTTAATAAGAATTCCAGTTTTGAAAAAAAAATATTGTTATTCAATTGAAAAAAAAGTATTGCTATATTCGTGTAATTAAAGTTATTAAGTTGTATACTTAAGCTTTTTGCCCAAAAAGTTTTAACAGTAGCCCAAAGGGTTGAAGAACTGAAATTGGACTTAAAAAAAAGTCTAATTTGAGTGCAGTAATAGCACCAAGAAGCAGAAACAAGGTCAAAGGCCCATCGAATTTTCCAGCTTTGTTTGTATTGTAATTGGGGCAGAGGCCCATTTATTTGGTATTATGTGCTAATTTTAGGACAGGTACAAGGTGGGGGAAAGGCCCAAAAACAGGATTAGGCCCAAGTACTGGCCCAGGCGGACAGAAAACCAGACTTGGGCCCCCAAACTCTCTCTCTCTCTCTTCATTTTATCTGCTTCGTATTTGTTTAATTGTTTATTTTGCTAGTCAATTTTAAGGTTTTCCTCATTCAATTTCTCCAAAAGAAACCATTTTGAGTTAACACTTTTATTTTTTCTAAAATTAAATAAGATTATCTATTTTCTACTTCACCCTCTTTTAGAATATTTGCAAGTTATTTACTTAAGTAATATTTCCCCAATATCCCCCCCCCCACCCCCCACCCCCCTTAAAAAATGATTTTAAGTTTTAAACTGTTTAGTTCCACAATTTATTCAAGCATGCTTATCTTTTAAAAATAATTAATCAAATAGTTAATTATCGGATAACCGCGTGTTAGCGGGCATTTCAGGTGCTTTCAAACCCTTCCCAAAATGTTAATGTGAACCCCAAACCCCCTTTAAATATTTTCATTAGATTTTTTATTTTTAATCTTTTGAAAAAAATAAATAATAATAGTTTTCTTAATTTTTCTTTAAAAATTAAGTGGCGACTCTCTTAAAACTCTCGTTTTCTTTTTAATATAAAACATGTATAATTCGCATGTTTGTATAATTTACGAGTACATTTGTATAATTTAGTTATTTTTGCATAAACTCAAAATAATGAATTTATACAATTACAAGCATCAGAAGTGTAAACAATTATACAAATTATGAATTATACAAAATTTATACAATCTATATCATACAAATTTTGAATTATACAAACGTGCGAATTATACAAAACTAAAAAGATGAGCCGCGCAATTATAGCTAAAAGTATGTCGCGAATTGTAATTAAGGCAAACTAGAACTATGTTAATTAATTAACTAGTATATATTTACTTATATGCGTAATTTTTCCTAAAAGAAATATTTGTACTTATGTAGACTTCTTTCAATATTAGATGTGGCACAGGCCCAAGTAATGTTTTAAAAGACTCTGTTGGGACTCACCTTGGGGCGCGGCTCTAGCAAAACGCTCCGAGACTCAAGTGTGGTGCTTAAGTTCTATAAAACTTATGCCCCAAGCGCCCGCCTGTACGCCCTAAGCACACCCAACGCTCGGGGCTTGCCTAACAGATCTTGCACAAATTATGTATTAAAACCTTTAGTTAACATTGTTGACCCTCATAATTCTTGAATAAATGAATGAAATTTAATAATATTTTAATCTATAGAGATAAGAAGATTGAGAGTAACTCAAATAACAAGTTGTAGTATCGCATCTTTACTATTTCGTAACACTGTGAACGTGGTTATATATTACTTAACATTTCTTTTAAAATTAAGTAGCAAAATTTTATTTTTTCACTTATGATTGGTCTTCATGGTTTTGTCATATGTCTCAAAATTATCATATTTTATTTAGCTATTTGAAAGTAATTTTATTTATATTCATGATGGAGTGATGTTTTTATTATAATACTAGTAAGTTTTATTGATTATTTTCTTTGAGGGGGTAAATTGTATAGTATGATAGAAACAATATTTTAGAAATAATGATTCTTTTATTATTAGAAAGTTAAGATGTTAGATGATTTATACTTGTATAATCATGTTAGAAGTTATATTTCCTATGAGTTTCTTTAATCATGTTTGTAATTATTTCAAACCATTGATGTATTTTTATAATTTTGTGTTATTATATTATATTGTAAATTAAAAATTTAAAGATCCATAGGGCTTACGCCCCACGTCTCAAGAATTACGCCTCACCCTATACTAAGTAAACCCCCCCACCTTTTAAAACACCGGGCCCAAAAATTCTATGAAGAACAGTCTTAAGCCAAGGATATCCGATAAAAAAATCTATAATATTTATATTGGTTATTCGCAGTATCGTGATCTTTAATTTTTATCTTTTAAATTGATATTTTTTAATTTTTTGTTCTTCAATATTTTAGTAATAAAAATGTAACTGAAATTACCCCTAACATCTAAAATATCCAAAAAAAATAATTAAAAGATTCAAAACAAAAGTCTATATTTTCGTATCATAATATATAATACAAGTTATGTCGTTTTATTCGTATAAGACTTATGTCGTTACAGACATAAGTTCAATTCATAACCAACAAGTACCTACAAAACTATTTCGTTAGAGGCATAAGTATAATTTTAGAACCCACAAAGTGATATCTTAAGAGACACAACTTATTCCTATAGAACTTTTGCGGGACAAGACAAAAGTTTTCTTAAACTTATGTCTTACGAATCAGATACAGCATAATTTGTGTCAGACAAAGAAAATACTTTATAAACTTATACCTTGCGAAATAGATACTAAACAATTTATATTGAATAAAAAAAAAATTCTCTAAATTTATGTTAGATGAAATTAGATCATAGCCTAAAATATTTTGACTCACAAATTTTAATCAAAGGGAAAAAGGTCAAAAATGCCCTTAAACTATGTGAAAGGAACAAAAATGTCCTTCGTTTGTAGTTTGGTCCAAAAATGCCCTTACAGTCAATATTTTGGTGAAAAAATGCCCTTGCAGTCAATACTTTGATCCAAAAGTGCCTTTATAATTACTAAATGGGTCAAAAATGCCTTTTTTTTTAAAGAAATATATATATTTTCCTTTTTAAACACATATTCTTCCTAATTAAAATATTATTAAAGAACCATGTTCTTGTTTTCTTTCTTTTAAAATCATTGTAACAAATAAAAATGTAGGAAGTATTTTTTTTTCTTCTTAATCTCATTTTATCAATTAAAAAGAATAATTTCATGTACCCTTTTCGACATATAATATATGTCATATATAAAATATCATAATATATCCATCATTAATTTGTATTTATATAACGATAAAAAATAATTATAAAAAAATAAGAAATATTTTCATTTTTTATTTTTTTCTGAATTGAAGTAAGATAAACATTTCCTAAAAAATATTATTAGAAAAAAGAATGTGTTAAAAAGAAAATAAATAATATATTTATTTGGAAAATGAGCATTTTTGACGTATTAAATAATAATAAGGACATTTTGGACCAAAATATTGACGACAAAGACATTTTTGGACCAAACTATAAACAAAAGACATTTTTGTTCCTTTTTCGTAGTGTAAGCATTTTTTTTTTATCCTTTTTCATGATTAAATAAGCAGCAAAGCTCAAATTAAAGATAACCACAAAATGAGCATGATCCGTGCAAAAACATTTATTTATTTTCTAATAAAAGAATTTCTTTCTTTCTTTTTGATTTCTCAATTAGTCAAATAAATTGGATATAAAGCTTATCAAAATAACTATAACAAAGAGACATTTTAAAAAAAGTAATCATCTAATTACCTTGATAAAAATCGAGTGACAGTTAATGCAAATAAAATGAATAATTTATTACCTTCTCCGTTTCAATTTATGTGTGGAATACTTTTTTTTCATTTAGAAAAAAATGTTTACCTTTCTATAATGAAAACACTTATTTTTAAAATTATTTATTTATCTTTAACGAAATAATTTATAAGCACGCAAATGGTCAAAGAGTGTCTAAGACCACACATTTAAAAAATCTTCCTTTTCCCCATCAATTTTATAACAAATTAAATAGTGTCATATAAACTAAAATGGAAAAATATTAATAATATTCAAAGACTTTTTTTTGTTAATAACTCTTTTTGGCTAATTGTCATTAATCAATATTGAAAAGAAGACATATTAGCCAAATAGTACTACTAATGAGAAATTTGTAAGACACCTAGAAAAAAATTTATAATATATTTTTAGCTAACGTTTGACAATAAATTTTCAAATAAGTACTGCAATATAGAATCCAATAGTAAAACAAAAGGAGGACTCAAATTCATATACCGCAAATTGAGCGTGTGGCATTCGAAGTTGGACGTGGGGCTCAAGTGGCACGCTAGAAAAGTATTCAAAGCACTTGTAAAACATGGAATTTTAGAAAATACTCCCAACTAAAAGCGCAGACATGTCGATGAAGACCTACCTCCTTAGTCATTTCTACATAACATAAAGAAAGAAGTATTGAAAATATTTCTGAACTTAGTGCAAATTATTAGGTTCGTTCTCATTCTATTGACAGTCTTAAAAATATTTTTCTAGTTGACTAACTAAACTTAGATATACACCTGATCTGTTACATTATATAGCAAGTGACCTCAAACTCTTGTAGGAACATGAGTCTCTTAATAAATAACCGAGAGAAGTGTTGAAAACACTCCTAAACTAGCGAGAATTTAGGGGTGTATTTTACTCACGTTGCAAGACAGGAGGTGTATTTAAGTTCAATTAGTCAAGTAAAATAGTATTTTTAAGGCTGTCAATAGTTTGGAAATGAAACTAATAATTCACACCAAATTTAAGACTGTTTCTAGTACTTCTCTCAACATTAATTATAAATTTCATTTTTCGTTAAAACTTAATTTCTTTGATGAAAAAGAACAAGCATGTCTATTGCTACATGCCAGACAAGTTACGAGCTATGATTGATACACTTCTTTTAATTATTTATGTCATATATTATCTATTTTCTAAATCTCCTACTAATGTTTTAATTCTTCTCTTTCTGATGAAGGGATGAAGCCATACAAAAAGTAATTTGGTTTCAATTTTCATGAGGGAATTATTTGTTGAAGACGACTAACTAAATTTTGTTAACAGAAGCAACTTCTTCAAAGTTCAAAATCACACAAAAACTTACATTCTTTGGTGGTGACAAGGATATTCAAAAAATACTAAATTTAATTTTCTTATTTATTAGAGGAGATTTAGAGGGGATTTGACTTAGCTTAAAAGTTTTTAAGTACTTTTCAGCTCTCAAGAATGTTTGAATATTCTAAAAATGACTTAAAGAAATTAAAGTTAAAAGTTAAAAATAGATACTTCTCTAGTTTTCAGTTTTTAACTAAAGTTACTAAAATTTCACTTTTAAAAATTACTTTAAAAAAACTACGTACTTTTTAAAGTTAAGTCAAACGGGCCTTAAAGGGTGTTTGAATTGACTTATTTTACGTGTTTTTGACTTTCAAACACTTTTTTAATCTTAAGCACTTTACTTTAGATTTAAAAAGTAAAAAAAAAAAAAATCAAAAGTAAAACATAGATAGCTACCCGCTTTTAACTTTCAATACACTTTAGTACTATTTTTTAACCTATGATATGTTCATCAAGAAGTACGAAGGCCTATTGCGGGTGTTAAAAATGTACGAAACTTATTTAGGATATTCAATTTTAAATATCGAATGGATAAAAATTGGCTTTATATTTAGTTATTTATCCCCAAAAGTTCCACCATATCGTGGGGTTAGGTTTGCCCAACCTAATGTATAGATTTTAAAAAATCAAGAGGAAATGTGTGGTTATCCATCTTATCACAATACAAATTAAACACAACATGTTTAATTAACACACACATGTGCACACACAAGAGATATTATTTGTATTTTTAAAAATAAATATAGGATGGATATAATACTAAATTAATAGTTAAGTATTAATAGTCAAGTTAAATGATCACTCCACTAATATTTTATTATACTCTCTCTGTTCATTTTTATTTATCTACTATATTAAACAATAGTTATTCATTTTGAAAAATCAAAAGATAATTTACCATTATTTTATCCCTAGTATTAAATACTATTCACTCCTTCTCATATTAGTTGATCATTATTTATTTTGTACGGTGCTTAAGAAATCATAAATAAAAAAATAATTTTACTAATTTACCCCTTAAAAAACTTCTTAGAAATTTTACAAACAAATGTGAACACATTAAAAAGGAATTAATTGCAAGGGTAATATAAAAAAAAGTTAATTAATACTTTCTTGATTTAGTAAGGTGGAGAACTAATATGAGACAACTATTTTTAGATGATACACTTATGATACATTTACAATCCAGACACAATATATGTTTTATACATATTGCAAACATCACTATTTTTCTTAGTAATACAAGTCAAAATAATTTATAAGACACCTATAATATATGTTTTATTCATGAACAATACATTTATAATAGATATTGCAGACATCACTTCTTTCTTAACGATACTACCCAGAATAATTTATAATATACTTATAATATAAGGATCTAACATTTTTAATACAAATTGTAGACATCATTCAAATTTTAATACAATCTTCAAAAATTTATATTTTCATATTTTAAAATTCCCATATATTCAAACGTTCAAATCTTTATATATTCTTCATATCTCCATATCTTCAAACCTTCATTTCTTCAAAAACTACCCGACTTCTCCAATAAGCCGAGCAACCCAATTCTTTGGACTATAAAATTAAATAGCCCTAACGTCTCTATGAATGACAATGTAAAACTTAATTCTTTGATCTTAGAACCTCAATTTTATTCATGATATTGAGAGATCGAAAGAGAGCTCATAAAGAAAAAGTATAGAAAGAAAGAAAGGAAGAAAGAATACATGTCAAAGAAAGAGAACAAAAGATAGAGGCATATATTACTATAAATGACAATAATCAAAATGCATATTTAAAAGTAATTATTTATTAAAAAATACTCACTCAAGTAATTAATCCTTTATTAAATAGATATATAAAAAAAGATGATAGATGAAAATTTCTCCAAATTTTATTGGGAAACAATGAAAAAAAAGAGAGAATAAAAGAGATCCATTTCTATTTAATTTAGTACCAGCCCAATTTCTGTTGCTCATTAGTTTTGCAAATTTTTGGATTTGAAACGACAATTAAGGATGTGTTCGGTTGGAGGAAAATATTCGATCTTATCACTGAAATTGATCAATATTTTTAAAAAATAATTTTATCTAGAAAAATTAGTTATGGAAAATAAGAATAATAAATTTCCAAAATCATATTTTGTATTGATTTTGTTTTCCATGCCCTCCAAAAATACCTAAAGAAAAACATTTTTTGAAAAATATTTTTCAATTATTTCATATTCAGTTGATCAAAATATTTTTTCTGAAAAAACAAACTTCTTAAAATGAGAAAAAATAATTTTCTTAATCAAGGTAGATAAAACAAATTAATAAGTAACATCAAAAATTTATCTATCTCTTCCCAACCCACCAAACACCCCTACTCCCCTCCCTTGACCATCCCGAACCACCACTCCATTCCATCTACATAATATTTTGCTAAATTATATATAAATCATCTTGGGATAATATTTTTTGTTTTCAACACATTTTCCTTTCATACACCAGACTCATCTTCACTTTCGCTTCTAGCCCCCATTTCCATTACCACGCAAACTCACATTCCATAATATTTATCTAGATTATATATAAATATTTTTAATTACATACCAAAATAATAAAACATAATAATCAACTTAATATTTTTTTATTGTAAAACATTATGTGCCTAAAGGGGTTGGTATTTTGTTGAGAAGAAGAAAATCCAAAAAAAAAAAGAGAGTTAATAAATATATATAAGGGGAGAAGCAGAAGAAAAGGAATGAGAGGAATTGATGGGAACAAGCAGATGTCGCTGACTACTGCTTCACCTTCTTTACAATTCTTGCGGAGGTTCATCGCCTCCCCTATAACTTCTCCTTCTTCACTCCGGCTACCAAAATCTTCTCTTCTTCCTAATACCCTACCTGTTTCTTCTCTCCGTTGCCGTTTCCGGTGCTATTCCGCCGCATCTACTACAACTATGGCTGATGCTATTTCTGATGCTAATATGGACGCCGTACAGCGCCGTCTCATGTTTGAAGACGAGTTTGTTCTCTTTTACCTATCCCTCATTTTTTTTTTTATTGTAGCCTACACCTATTTATGTTCAATTGAGCTGCAATTAAAATGGTTTGGATTTTTTTTTTTTTGAGTTAACCGTATTCAATATCATTTCTAAATTGCTCTTTTTAATTTGAGATCAGTTTATTTTGTTTTAGATGCAAGATAGGTGAATGTTGTAAATGAATCACAATTTTTTTTGGGGATTAAATTTATGTGACCTTGAGATTCTCAAGTCATTGCTTATCAAGTGTGTTAACTTGGGATATGTAATTTCAGATGATCTTGAGACAGTTGATATGTTATATGCTTTGTACAACTCTTATTACCTCTGCTTTCTTTCAAAAGCTTATCTTTCTCTGGATCTATGTAGTTAGGGGTCGTTTAGTAGCTGGATAAGAAACAATTTATTTATGTATTAATTTCCGTTTTACTTATACGACGTTTGGTAGGTAGATATGAAATAAGTTATTTTTGTATATAATTAATACGGCGTTTGGTTGAAAATTTAGAAATCCGCGTGACTAATATATGTTTAAGTTATGAGAGAATTTATGTATTATTTTATACCGGATATAAGGTGGAATAACTAATTCCTGCATAAAATAATGCATAGTTTCACTCATAACTAATCCCTTTGTTACTAATACATGCATAACTCTAACTAGCTGCCTAACGACCCCCATTGCAACAATTTTCCAACCCATTTGCCATGTTTAACAATTTTCCATGTTTCGACTCTTTCAGGTGTATTCTGGTGGATGAGAATGACCATGTTGTTGGTCATGACACCAAGTATAATTGTAAGTTGAGTTGCTTCTTTCGAAATGTCTCCATCTGCATATCTTCTAGTGTATTTGCCTGACTGGCTATAGTTCATTTTGATGTTTCTGTGGTTTAATCTCAACAAAATGGATTGAAAGCGAAGTGCTTGGAAGTACACAAATAATTTTTGTTTGAAACTGGTAATGTATGGAAGTACACAAATAATTAAATTACTTAGAGAATGAAAATGTCCAGTTACCTAAGTTGCTCAGACATAGGTGCGGATCTAGAGGTCGGATCCTCTATGATCTAATTTTCAAGATTCGGGATATGGTCCATGTATGGATATGGGTGCGGAGATTCGCCTAAAAATAATTAATAAATCTAAAAATAGAGTTATAAAACCTAAATTATGAGATATCATGTGGAAAACTTGAGGAGAATCTTAGAGTGAGATTAAAGGAAAAGGAGTGACATAGAAATTTCTATATAAAAGGTATTTCATTTTCTTCAATTTCACCTTAACGTTTGTATTGATTACAAAAATCATTAAAACTGTCCAGACTTTCCCCATCGATTTTGGTCAAAGTACCCAAAACTGGTTGACCAAATCGGACATGGATCCCACACCCACACCCACATCGTGTCGACGCGACACGGGTGCGGCACCAAAAGTGAAGAGTCCAAGCAACTTAGCCAGTAACAATGTAATTTTATCTTTCTGAAAATCTGCAAGCTGCACAATAACTAGCAGTACCTCTGCAGTTGGATAAGAATCCTGGTTGAAGCCCTTATATATGATGATATTGTTAGTTATAAAGCAAACTGATTATATTGTCCCTCATCTGGATCAGAAATTTGATGTTTGGCATGTTCTCGTGTACTGTGAACTTTTTATGTCTTTAAGGGTGGAGTTGAGCCACAATCTTCTAATTTCTTTCTTTTTGTATATGATCTCTTGATGTATCTGAGAGACTGAGACTGTCTTTTCTTTTTATCTGGTTTGCTAATATTTTTTTGTTGGCTAGATGCATTTTACTGGAGTGTTGTTCTCCACTTGTCACCAAATGGTTGTCTCATATTATAACTAATAATCCATAATTGCAGGTCATTTAATGGAAAAGATTGAAGCTGAAAATTTGTTGCATAGAGCTTTCAGTGTATTTCTATTTAACTCAAAATATGAATTGCTTCTTCAGGTATGTGGCACTGATAAAGACCAAAGCAATGTAATGGGTGTGAAATTCTCCTTTTGATTCTTTTCCTTTCAACTTTTGAGAATTTTTGATGAGTTAATGTCAAGATGGCTAGTAGAAGCAGAATGCTTACCCATGTCAAATTTTCCAAAAAATCACTACTTTTGATGAAATCCGACACACACCTGATGACATTTATTAGGAGTATGAGCAACATAGCTTAGAATAAAGGGGTGGGTATTGCTTAGTATTATGAGATAGTATATCCATATATTGATGTGGCTAGCAAAACGTAATTGGCTGGTAAATGCAACTCGTCGAATGGTTTTGTTCTGTATGGTAAAATAGTGTCCAGTATGATTCCATCTTTGTATTTAGATGACCTATCAAACTAATTGTCTTGTATAATAAGTTGCTGTTTATATTAGATGTATCTTAGCCTCTTAGGTTGGATGTCATTTTTAACTCCATTTAGGGATGGCAATATGGCAGGGCAAAGCGGGGCGGGGAAGGGCGAAATCTTAACGGGGCAGGGGAGGGAAGTAGTTAGGACAGGGCAGGGCAGAGTAGGGTAGGGCAGGGTAGGCAAAAACTCAATCTGTGAAATAATTTTATAGGGCAGGGCAGGTAACGGTCAAAAAATTTCAACAGCAAACCATAAAATAGAGTGAACAATTTTTTCTTCAACTTTAGAGGCCAATCTGTTGTCTGTATACTCGTATGTTAACTTCCTGCAAGAATGTGTAGAAATGAGCCATAGAATACTTTTGACTCTTCAAATATAATAATTCATGTAAAATGTGACCAGTAACATAATTAAAAAGAACCGTAGATGAATGCTTTAGTTCTTATTCTTAGTTTCCATTGCTCGTTACTAATTTGTTTACCACTGAGTACTAATTGTTTCTTTTAAAGCAATTTTTGGCCAGTGGCTAGTGGCCATTTACACCGAGTGCTAATCGATGTTCTAATCTTAATTTAATATGAAAAAATCAAAAAAGAATCTAGTTGCAACTTTGTAATTAAAAAAAAACCAAAATAACAATAGTAAAAAAAGGGGGGAAAACACAGGAAACTTATGTCAAGTTAGACTACAAAAAAATAATAATTAGACAACTTACTGTCCTTACGGGTCAGGGCAGATCTTAGCGGGGCAGGGCAAATTTTTGGGAAAATGTTAAACAGGGCAAGGGTAGAGTGGGTCAAAACCTTAGTGGTTTAAGGCTTCTCCTAACCTGCCCCGCCCTAACCCACCCTATCCCTAACTCCATGAAGATTAAGTCACTTAATATGTTGTCTTATTCTATGTACAGCAACGATCAGCAACAAAGGTGACCTTTCCTTTGGTATGGACCAACACTTGCTGCAGCCATCCACTCTACCGAGAGTCTGAACTTATTGAGGAGAATGCTCTCGGTATATTTTCTGCTTGGCTGAAACGTTAATTTTGACCATGTTTTCTTCTTCACCTCACCCTATATCAACTGCCAGGGGTAAGAAATGCTGCACAAAGGAAGCTTCTCGATGAATTGGGTATTCCAGCTGAGGATGTCCCAGTTGACCAGTTCACCCCATTGGGTCGTATACTTTATAAAGCTCCATCTGATGGGAAGTGGGGAGAGCACGAACGTAATAATTCAATCTTTCTTATTTTTATCTTACCATTCCATCCTGTTTACTGGTTCAGTAGTTGCCTCAATTTCGTAGCTAATAAACACTTGCCACTTGCTTTTGATCTCACTCAGACCATTGAGGGTGTTTTGACATCAACTGTTTACTTGTGCAATTAACATTTGTAATTGTGTAGTTACATTATAACTGGAAACTGACCCTAGTCTACTGTTGCAGTTGATTATCTACTATTCATGGTCCGTGAAGTTAACATGAAACCGAACCCAGATGAAGTTGCTGAGGTTAAGTACGTGAACAGAGAACAACTGAAAGAACTTTTGAGGAAAGCAGATGCAGGTGAGGAAGGTCTGAAGCTATCCCCTTGGTTCAGACTTGTCGTTGACAACTTCTTGTTCAAGTGGTGGGATCATCTTGAGAAAGGAACTCTCAAGGAAGTCATTGATATGAAAACCATCCACAAATTGACTTAATGGAGCTGCGTTGCAATCTGGTTGTACCATCATAGTTTGTCCCTTTAAACTAATAACTTCAGTTGTGATAGCGTCCTTCTGCATTTAGGTTTGTTGTTTCTGGTAGAAAAGTTGGAAGGAGGTGTTTTGTCAACTGATTGCAACATAGCTGTGGCTTTCTAATCGAAACCCAATAAGATGATCACTTGTTTGCTACATGTAATTTGTTTTGTGGTCTTTATATTACTTTAGTACTGTATAGTCGTAATTTGTGTCCTTTTGGCTTTTATGCGAATTTGGTATAAGGTAAAAACACATCCATTGAGCCATTTTTGGCAAGATAGTTATTCAAAGGGATAGTTTTTCCCAAACAGTTGTAAGGAAGTGGGGGTTGAGAGATGTCACGCCCCAAACTTGGGGAGGCGCGACAGGTACCCACTGCCTTGTCTGACTGAGTGAACCTAATATTTTGAAACCACAGAACGTTTGGGCAGGCAAGGTTGCCATGCAACGTATGCTCGAAACTGAACAAACAGACAAGGTCTCAATATAGGACAACCCGCACGAAAATCATCCCAACACATGTATATACATAAGGTCGATGAAGGCAAAATCAGAGACATCAGTAAACAGCAAGGCCGACAGTGCCACACAAAACATAGGTGGTTGGGACAGGGCCAAACCTACCCATCAGCTACAACCAGTAGGGAAACCTTTAGAGAGTGTTTAGGACGTTTTTGGTTCTGATTTGGACGAGAGGGATGAATTCAAACAAAGTGAAAATGATGCATATATGATCTGAAAATTTCCACCGACCTAGGGGCCCACGTCTTCCTAACTGCTTGCACAGTTTCACAAAAATGTGAATATCACTCTACTCAGACATGGTATCGTTCGATAAGAGGTTTAATGAATTAGAAACTATATTGTTAGTACCCTTTTAGTCTACCAACAATTTTATGCATGGAAATTAAATCAGTAGCTATTAATTATGTTTTTCTGTTTTCTCTGTAATAGGTCCTCTATAACAGTGTTTTCCCAGTAGCAGTTGTTTTTTGTGTAGTAGTTATTAGCAGTAAGGAGGTTATTCCTCCACTTTCTCATTTCAATATTAGTAGGAAGTTATTTCCTTGTTATTAGGTGGGTGGTTAATCACCAATGTTGTATTTAAGTTATTTGAATTCAATGGTAAGATAAGTAGACAATTAGTCAAGTTTTTGCGTACTTCCACCTCAAGAGATTGCAAGTTCTCTCTTAACGAACCAACACCATAGGTAGAAAAAAGAAAACTTCAGATTTTATCTTGCAGCGTCCCGTAACTAGATCCATAACAGAGGACCATAACAACTTGGTATCAGAAACAAGGGTTATGGGAGACCAAATTCAACATCAACTATCACAATTAGTGAATTTGTCCCAAGAAGAACGTGCAGCCAATTTAGCCAGACATGAAGCAACAAATGCTCGCTTGGATTCTCTCACATAGGATTTAGTAAATTCTAAGGTCGATTCTGATTCAACTGAACATATCAGTCAGAATCACGGTTGGAAGGATAAAGTATAGGTAGAAGTTTCATCATTCCTCGACATACAAAATTGGATTTCCCACGATTTAATGTCCAAGAGGACCCTTTGGGATGGTTGAACTGGTGTGAACACTTCTTTCGACACCAACAAACTCTGGAAGAAGAAAAGGTTGGAATTGCTTCTTTTCATTTGGAGGGTAATGCACAACTTTGGTTTCTTCAATTAGACACAGATCTGCCTTAATTGTCTTGGGATGACTTCAAACGTCATTGTAACGTTCGTTTTGGGCCACCAATCAGAAGTTAGAAATTGGGAGAGTTGGCTAAGCTACGCCAGATCGGGTCTGTGGCAGATTACCAAGAAATATTTGAGCAGTTAATTTCGCGGGCTGATACACTTACGTTGTCACAAAAAATTGAACTTTATATCAGCGGTCTTACTGATTATATAGCAATTGAGGTTGAGTTGCATAATCCTCCAGATTTGGCTACGGCGATGAGTTTATCCCGACTTTATGAATGCAAGGAACAAACCATTTGTTCGCAATTGTTAAAGGCTTGCAAATCAAAGACAACAGATTTCTCACCTCAACAACATGTCAGATTTGTGAAGAAACTGACAAGATCTGAAATGGAGGAAAGACGACTTAAGGGACTTTGTTTCAACTGTGATGAACCATGCACTCGAGGTCATCAGTGCAAGAAGTTATTCTGGATTGATTTCATTAACGATGAAGAAGAATTACTTTCCACACTTAGCGCTTGAGGACAATCACAATTTGAAGGAGGGGAGTAATGTTAGTACCTTTTTAGCCTACCAACAATTTTATGCATGGAAATTAAATCAGTAGCTATTAATTATGTTTTTCTGTTTTCTCTGTAATAGGTCCAATATAACAGTGTTTTCCCTGTAGCAGTTGTTTTTTGTGTAGTAGTTATTAGTAGTAAGGAGGTTATTCCTCCACTTTCTCATTTCAATAGTAGTAGGAAGTTATATCCTTGTTATTAGGTAGGTGGTTAATCACCAATGTTGTATTTAAGTTATTTGAATTCAATGGAATGATAAGCAAAAAATTAGTCAAGTTTTTGCGTACTTCAACCTCAAGAAATTGCAAGTTCTCTCTTAACGAACCAACACCATAGGTAGAAAAAAGAAAACTTCATATTTTATCTTGCAGCGTCCCGTAACTAGATCCATAACAGGGGACCATAACAACTTGGTATCAGAAACGAGGGTTATGGGAGACCAAATTCAACATCAACTAGCACAATTAGTGAATTTGTCCCAAGAAGAACGTGCAGCCAATTTAGCCAGACATGAAGCAACAAATGCTCGCTTGGATTCTTTCACACAGGATTTAGTAAATTCTAAGGTCGATTCTGATTCAACTGAACATATCAGTCAGAATCACGGTTGGAAGGGTAAAGTATAGGTGGAAGTTTCATCATTCCTCGACATACAAAATTAGATTTCCCACGATTTAATGTCCAAGAGGACCCTTTGGGATGGTTGAACTGGTGTGAACACTTCTTTCGACACCAACAAACTCTGGAAGAAGAAAAGGTTGGAATTGCTTCCTTTCATTTGGAGGGTAATGCATAACTTTGGTTTCTTCAATTAGACACAGATCTGCCTTAACTGTCTTGGGATGACTTCAAACGTCATTGTAACGTTCGTTTTGGGCCACCAATCAGAAGTTAGAAATTGGGAGAGTTGGCTAAGCTACGCCAGATCGGGTCTGTGGCAAATTACCAAGAAATATTTGAGCAGTTAATTTCGCGGGCTGGTACACTTACGTTGTCACAAAAAATTGAACTTTATATCAGCGGTCTTACTGATTATATAGCAATTGAGGTTGAGTTGCATAATTCTCCAGATTTGGCTACGGCGATGAGTTTATCCCGACTTTATGAACGCAAGGAACAACCCATTTGTTCGCAATTGTTAGATGCTTGCAAATCAAAGACAACAGATTTCTCACCTCAACAACATGTCAGATTTGTGAAGAAACTGACAAGATCTGAAATGGAGGAAAGACGACTTAAGGGACTTTGTTTCAACTGTGATGAACCATGCACTCGAGGTCATCAGTGCAAGAAGTTATTCTGGATTGATTTCATTAACGATGAAGAAGAATTACTTTCCACACTTAGCGCTTGAGGACAATCGCATTTTGAAGGAGGGGAGTAATGTTAGTACCTTTTTAGTCTACCAACATTTTTATGCATGGAAATTAAATCAGTAGCTATTAATTATGCTTTTCTGTTTTCTCTGTAATAGGTCCTCTGTAACAGTGTTTTCTCTGTAGCAGTTGTTTTCTGAGTAGTAGTTATTAGTAGTAAGGAGGTTATTCCTCCACTTTCTCATTTCAGTAGTAGTAGAAAATTATTTCCTTGTTATTAGGTGGGTGGTTAATCACCAATGTTGTATTTAAGTTATTTGAATTCAATGGAAAGATAAGCAGAAAATTAGTCAAGTTTCTTAGTACTTCAAACTCAAGAGATTGCAGGTTCTCTTTTAACGAACCAACACCATATGTAGAAAAAAGAAAACTTCAGATTTTATCTTGCAGCATCCTGTAACTAGATCCATAACATGGGACCATAACATATACCCGTAGACCTAATTTGGTAGGTGGATCACCCCATAATCCAAGTAGATTGAGAGAAAAGCTCCATGACATCTACCCAATTTCAAAGAGAACTTGTGAAAGTAACTTGCGAGAAACACTCCAAGTAGATTGAGAGAAAAGCTCCATGACATCTACCCAATTTCAAAGAGAACTTTGAACTCAACTTGCTTGACTACAAAAGTTAACATACAAATTGTAGTAATCAAATATGAACATGTTCGATTAAACTCGTAAGTCGAAACACTTCAAACGCACTGTGTACAAGAGAAATATTAGAGTGATAAATTTCTATTATGCACGGAGCAGATTGCAGCGAGACACCAGAGAAAGTGAGGGCGTCTTCCTTTCCAGCCGCCATACATTTCGCCTTAAAAGGAGGAGAAGAGCAGTTATGTATGTAATTACATTGCTTCAACTAATCTAACTCGACACGAGCCCCATCGAATATGCAATTTGTATGTCCTAATTCATGGTCAAAATAAAGAAGTTTAGTCATATAAATTGGGACGAAAAAGATATATGGTTTTACCTCATGTTAATTGCAAGAGTTTTTGCAACCTTCTGTGTGCAACTATTTCGATTACATTCTCCTGATTGACATTGTAAATTTGTCTGTCTACAGAAAACCTCAACTCCTGTGGTTTGGTTGCTTGAACAGAACAAGATTCAGATATTTATGCTAAAAAGCTAGGAAAACAAAAGCTTTTAACTACTGAAACAGCACTGTTTTGGTCAAAAACCTATACAAACCAATCTATCATTGGTTTTTCGCTTCTAAAACCACTTCACTCGCTTGAATCCGCTGTGTCTTCCCTAGTTATGGAAATGCTTGATGCAGCATCATCCGCGAGCTCTGGTGACACACTTTGTTGAAGCATCGCCTTCCTCTTTCTTCTGCTTTGCCGCCATCTTCTGACTGATTCGGACACATCACTTTCTTCTTGACCTTTCTCTTGTGGTTCTTCCGGTGCTTCTACTGTTAAATTCACATCAGCACTAGTCATGAAGCTTGTCGCAATCACTGGAAACACGAGCGGTCTGCACCAGTTGAGGAGAACAACTAGCAGAGTGGCATACATGTACATTGAAGTCCAGACAAAAAATGTCCATTTCCACTTGTAAACCAAGTTTTTATACCAAGGAGGCTGAGATTTCAATATGATCTGTGATTGATAAAGTTGGGGCAAGCCGAAAGTTCCGGCTCGAGGTATCATAGTTATTCTGATTGCTTCTGTCCTTGGAAGACCTTCCTTATGCTTTAACATCGGAACAACAATCGTTTGCGTTTCAGCAGTAAGCCCAAGTACTAGGGGCACACTCATTATAAATTCGCGCATCAGACGGATTGGCAGACTTCTGAATCGCAACATACACGGATGACTTGATGTTGCCATTACCAATCCCTCTTTTGATAATGCTTCTGCAACCAACTGATAAAAAGAGGTTATGAATACCTAAAGTAATGTTACCTTTTTTTTTTCTTCATTCTATTTACCTATTATAAGCCTATAGATAGACAACGAACTAAGAAGGCATAATACATAAAGCAAACTGACAAGTAAGTACTCTCACTTTCGATATGCACATGTAGACACATCTCCAATATATATGTAGGACGACACTCCAACTTAAAATATAATTAATTACTTAAACACCTCCGAAATGTATGTGTCACGTTAGAGTCGTCCATGAGAAACTAGTGGGAACAAATTGGAGTATTTAGTTGTCAGTTGAGATCAAGTTGACTCGTCTCCACGGTGTGAATGAACACTACAACTTACAAAATAAGTACCTCCAAAATTAAATTTATGTGTCACATCCCTCATCATCCACGAGAAACAAGTGGGGGACAAGTTGAAATATTAGTTGTCATTTGAGACCAAGTTGAGATGTCTACACATGCACTCTCAAAAAGTTAGAACACTCTCAAAGTTGGAGTGCTTACCTGCTGGCCGAGGCCAAATTTAAGGGTCTAGGTAAACATCTAATGCAATGAAAACAAATATTTGAAGCAATCTATATATATAGAGAGAGAGAAATGTACCTGGAAAACACCAATGTCTCTATTGAAATCAGATTCAGGCATAAGTAGAAACAAAGAAACATACATTGTATGCCCAACAGGCACACCAATATCATTCTTATGACTATAATCTCCACCAAAAGAGAAAACAGCCTTTGGATTCACATCTGCATAATCAAAATACAACTGTTCTCTCAAAACCACAGGCTCTTCCATCCACATCCTAACCAACCCAAATCCCAAAATCCCAGACACAATCAACAAAGTTATCAAAACTGTAGCAACATATGCAGCTCCAAGAATTCCAACCCCAAATTTCTTTAGCAGCAGAGTAACTCCATTAAGTAACTTTGAAGGAACTGTAGCTACAACATGTACAGCTACAGAGACCTTCTTTTCAGTTTCTTCTTCTTCAAAAATATTAGCAAAAGAGAGGATGTAGAAAATAGGGGAAACTAGTGAAATTAAGATAGTTGTGATGATTTCTACTTGTAAAGATAACATTTTTATGAACCAATTTGATGATGAGTTTTGAACTGATAAATTGTTGTTCTTTAGTAGTTCATCTTCATTGTCATCAACATATTCTTCTTCTTGTTGCTCATCAAATTCATCATTTTCTTCCATGGAAATCATCACTTGTTTGATGGAAATTTCATCAATGTCACTTGGGTTTTCTTCAGTTTTTTTTTTTTTTGCGTGACAGAGTTTGTGCAACAAAGTCCTGCACAAAGTCCAGATGTGAAGTGCACAGGGAAGAAGGTGAGAGAAGTGGCACCGAGCTTAGCTCAAGAGTTGACACGTGTTCTGGGAAAAAATGCCTGTTTTATTGGCTCCGTCTCACAAATTATGCGACATCTTTTGAATATTGCGATTCAAACAAATTTATTTTTGACGATAAAATTTTTATATGCCCATTGAAATATTTTGAATAGTCAATTATTGTGATTTAACGTTATAATGTAATAAATTTTCAATCAAACTTAAATTATTTAGTTCTTAAAAAATAAAAAAGTGTCGAGACCGAAAATTATTATATATATCCAAATGTTATTTCAAATTTAAGTTCTACCTTAGTTTTAATTTTATATTTTATTTTTAGTCTATTTAAAAAAATCAATTTTTTAATTTTAACTTTTTTTCCTAACATATTTAAAATTATAAAATTTAAAAATATTTTAATATATTTTATTTAATATCATAAAATTCAGAAATTTTCTTTATGTATTTATATTCCATATCAAATCAACAATAAAATTTAAGTGAAGTAAAAGAATTATGTATATTAAGTATTGGATGATTACATGTACATACAAAATATTTTATGAATAAAAAACTCAAATATTAATAATTAAAGAAGTTAAAAAAATTATGTGTGAAAATATGCTATATACCGCTAAATGAATTTTTAAAAATTTAAAATTAAATTTTTATTCCAATCAATTTTATAAAGATAGAAATATATATGAAGCATTTCCTAAGAAAATCAGCTCTAAATTACAAAGGCACAATACATAATGTCCTTTAACTTGATTTTATTTCATATTTATGCTTTTCAATTTTTTATGTGTATAAGTAGATATTTAAGTTTGTATAAAATTATATAAATAGATATACACGTTCTATGTGGTATGATAATTTAGTTATATATGATGTTCTACGTGTATTATATCACATATGATTTATGTGTCTACTTGTTCAACTTTATAAAAATTAGAATATCTATTTGTACACCGTTAAAAAAAAGCACATAAATATAAAATGAAATCAAAGTTACAGATTACAATGTTGCCGCACTTTTCCTTTCTTTATTAACTTGCTTTCTTGACACCACACCACAGCACGCAACACCTCCGGTCACTTCAGTCCACTGCCGGTTGCCGGCGATCACCTGGTACTGTTTTATCTCTCTTCTTCTCTCTCCTTCCTGTTTTCTCTCTTGCACTTTCCCTTCTGTCTCGCAACATCCCTGACCCCTGTGAATTGAAATTGTTTTGCGATTAATAGAGAAGATTGTGGTTCATGTTCTCATATTTGTGTCGTTGATACCTGAACTATAATTCCCACGTAATTGGGAGGGGCCACCGCGTTGTTAGTATTGGTTGCGATACACTTAACTGTATTATGCAGGTAAGGTGTTTGACGAATTGTTTGAGTGATAAGTTCAATCGTTAGTGAAGTCTGAGTAACCAAGATACACGAGGGGTTGATTATAAGCAAGTGTTGGGTGGTTTTGGGTTGGTCCTCAAAATGAAAATTTTCCACAATTCAGATAAGCAGTCTTTTGGCATTGTATTGAATGTCTGTCATCTTAAAAATGAAAATGTGACCGTCTCTGGCGACTATTTTGTTTTTGAAGAGGAGGTTAATCACATTGTGTGACTGCTATCTTGTGTTGGGTTTAAATAAGGTGTGAAGGACAAATGTGGGGAACTAAGTGAGGGGAAAATGAAAAGTCATTTCTCACTCATTAGTAGAAGAGAGGAAAAGTTTTGTGCTTATATTTAAAAACACATTCTAATTTTGTTTTTGGAGAGGAGGTTAATCACATTGTGTGACTGCTATCTTGTGTTAGGTTTAAATAAGGGGTGAATGGGAAATGTGGGGAACTAAGTGAGGGGAAAAATGAAAAATCATTTTTCACTCATCGGTAGAAGAGAGGAAAAGTTTTGTGCTTATATTAGAAACCACATTCTAATTTTGTTTTTGGAGAAGAGGTTGATCACATTGTGTGACCGCTATCTTGTGTTGGGTTTAAATAAGGTGTGAATGGGAAATGTGGGGAACTAAATGAGGGGAAAATGAAAAGTCATTTCTAGGAAAAGTTTTGTGCTTATATTAGAAAACACATTCTTTGGCTCTTAAGGGTTAAGTAGAGGGTTCCCCTAGCACCGTCATCATCAGCTTCAGTTTTGACAAATGATGTGATTAATTAATTAATTTGTGAATAGACATTTTCTTTCCCAAAAGACACCATGCCTGTTCTAAAATGATGAGTCTGTTCTAAACATGTGAGTTCAAACCCATCATTGATTATAAATAGAGAGATTTCCTATCAGTTTTCATTATTGACTTTTCTCCTTCTTTTGCATACATTTTCTTACAAACAAAGTAGAGTTTGTGTGATTTCGTTGAAGTTTTTGAAGTGTGAGGTACCGCTACTTCTTTAATATGTATATTCGTTTTATCCTGGGAGGAAATAATCCACAACCTTGGGTACGGTGAGGCGATTAGATAGTAATAAGGTTCTTGGGTTTCGTTAAGCCACGGTTCTTTCCTCAAGAACATCTTTTATTTTTTAACCAGGTATTTTCATGAATTAATTAGTAGTTAGAAATAAATAAAAGGCTGAATGACCTGGGAGGTCCTTGTACTTGGCTCCGTTTGTAAGTTGGACCCTTATACTTGTGACTTTGTCAATTGGATCCTTAAACTCATTGAAACACACTATTTAAAACCCTTTCTCATCTTATATGTGTACGTGTAATACACCTCGTTTACATGTGGAATTCCACGTCATTTTTAATGACACATAAGAAATTAAATGTTAAAAAAATAAAATAAAAAATAAAAGACTACGTGCATATTCTAGAGAGTTTTGAACATTATTTTCTCCATATTTGCTCTCAAATTGAGTATCAAATTCATTTCAAATTGGTGGAATTCTTACCTATTTGACTTGAATTTCACACTCTAGGTTCACAAACACACACCCAACAAATCTCCATTACAATTTTGAATTTATTTCATAAATTCACAAAACTCATTTATCATTCTTGAAGCTTTATCAATGAAGTTCTTCAATTTTTCAATACCCACTATCAACCTGCACTAACTCATACAAAACTCGAAAAATAATTACGAAATTGAGATTTTGAAGGTGAAAATATGGCAAAACGAAAAGAAGTAGAGGTAGTGTTGGCTTGTAGCAGAAGAAGAAAATTTTGAGAAAATATCGGGGGGGGGGGGGGTTGGGGTAGTGATGCGGGCGGGGTGCTAAGAAGAAGAACGGGATGGAAATGGTGGGAGGATCTAGAGATGAAAGGAAAAAAGAAATTTGGTTAGGTTTGGGGGTGAGGGCTAAAAGGTCTGAACAAGATGACTTCTTCTTTTTTCTTTTTATTTTTGTTTTTCATATTTTTTTGAATTTTAATGTTTTGCAGGCTGAAAGGTCTGAAGAAGAAGACTTCTTCTTTTTGTTTTGTTTTTCATTTTTTTAATGTTTTTTAATATAAAATATTATACTATTCGCTTTAAAACGCGTGGAATCACGCAATATTCCAAGTTAGCAATATTGGTGCCACATATGTTTGGTCAATATTTAACATATTGTGTTTCAGTGAGTTTAAGGGTTCAGTTGGCAAAGTTGAAAGTACAAGGGTCCAACTTACAAACAGAACCAAGTACAAGGGTCTTTTAAGTCATTCCGCCTAAATAAAAAGAAAAGCTTTGGTGTTGAATATCCCTTTCGAGCTATCTCGTGACTTGTTTGATACGAACATAGTTAGACTTTTGAATATGAGTTAAATAAACTCCCCATGGTTTTTTGTGTAGACTCTTGAATTGAATTGAGTCATTGACAAAAATGATGTTGTTAGTGACTCTTAGGATCATGTTTTGACTCACTGCTCACTGATTGGTATTGTATTTATTTGCCTCAATTGTTCTTGTTGGGAGTTGGAATTGATTCGTCCTGAATAATTCATGTGTCATGTCAGGTGAGGTATATTTGGAAAATTCATTTGCACACATTTGTGGTCTAGAATTGTTTTTCGAGGTGAAATTTTGGGTATTACGTTGTTTAAGCAATGAAAAAGGGCCTTTATTGAATTGCTAGAGCCTAAATATGCTTATCTTACATTATTTTTACCCTAGTCACCCCGTTTGAGCCTTTTATCCTTTTTGTTGGCATCCATTTTTTAACCCTTAATCTTTTGATATTTATTAATATGTCATTTTTATCCTATTCCCTAGAGCACTTTAAAAACTTGGATGAATGCACATAATTCCAAGTATGGAGGTGAGTGATTGAGTTTTAGGCTTGAGTAGAATAATCGAAGCTCGAAAAAAGAAGGCATTTTTACTACATAAGAAGAACTAGTTCAAGTATTGGTGGTGCTTAAGGGAATTTTGAGTCACTTTTATCCATATTTTTCCTACCATGCTCCCCACATTACAACCCTATTCAAGTCCTAGTTGATCTTAGACTGAGTTTCCTACATTACTTGTTACATTTGAATGTTTTGTGAGTGTGAGTGAATTCTTTCTATCTTTCATGTTCCTTGTAATACATTGGTTATATTGTGAGATTCTGAAAAAGAGATTGGTTATGTTGTGAGTGATTGCGACTTTCTTTTGATTGTTGGTGAGGGCACATGAGTTAGGAAGGAGAAAAGTTACTGAACTTCTTAATTAAGGGCACTTGAGCAAGTGAAAGGAGTTAATTCTTGAGGTTGAGATGTCAACTTGATTATTGTGGTAGTTTTAAAATCTTAGAAATTTTGATTTTAAAATATGGGGAAGTGTGTAATGATTCATATGCACGTAGACTAATTGTTGGTATCAACCAAAGTCGTTGGTATGTTCTAACCCTAATTGAAATTTTGGCTTGGTTATCTTCGGAGTTTAAAGATGGATTGAACTTATTCTGTTATTGAGTTTGCCTTGCTCTAGGAAGAACAAAGGTTTAAGTGTGGGATGTTGATAGATAATAATTAACAAACCCTATATATATCATATCATATGCACTCTCAAGGATCAAAAAGAGAGTAGGAGACCTATTGAAATAGTTCACAGGAACTTCCTCCTCTAGCTTGAGTTGAATGTCATATAACTCTTAACAACAGAGTCAGATCACTAATATTCTGTGTGGAGAGATTTTCTTGAATATGCAGAAACAGAGACAAGTAGCCCCATATAGATATCAAAAAAGATATCAAGAACGTACAGCTTCTAGACAATGTTGATAAAGCAAAAAATAGCAGCATTTATTCATATGGAAAGAAGGATGAGTGTCAATTAATTCAATCCTACTGCTCTGCCAACTGCAAAATCAGTTCTCCAATTGGTATAGAGTACAGAATTTAGTATTCATTCTCAATTACCCTACACACTTTAGATGACATATCAAAGTATTAATTGCCCATTTCCCAATAGTCTGACATTACTTACACTGCTCCCAGGGAAAGATATTAGCTAGCCCTTCTACCACATGTTCTTATTCCATGCTGATGGAATTCACCTGAGTCCCCCCTCTTCTCTGTTGGCCATAACTTGCAAGGTTCCAAGTGTTGGGTTCATAATGTACTGGCACTTCAAAAAACGCCACTCTCCCAGTTGTAGTTTGGCGAATTATCTTCGGTATGGGTCAAAGTCCAACTTTTTGTGCATAGAAGTTGTGATTGCACTGTGATGTTTGCTTTTGAGTCTAGGTATTTACTAACAGCTAGACATTATCTTTTGTTATTTTGTCAATTTTCAAGTGTTGGAGCTTACTGTTTAAGATAATTGGTGCTTTACTGTTGTGGCAATGCAAATTATGTCCTGAAAATTTCTACTCTGATAATTCATGCATTGATACCTTGTTGTTTTTACATGAGTGCCAGGCTACATATGATGTCCAAATTAGCAATAATTACAAGACTGGCTAGACAAATCAGTCAACTTACAGTGAATAGAACTTCCATACTCACTTGCAGTTACAGTACAGATGTGCGACATTCAATCTCCAACAGGGGTGATGCAGAGACAACGGGGTCCTTAGGTGATCGATTTGGCTATAAATCTCTCTCTTCCCTCGCAGGAAAATCCATTGGAGGCAACTCCAAGCCCCAAGTAGGAGAAAATGTCTCAAGGAAGGACAAGATTAGCTTTCTTGTAAATACACTTCTTGATCTAAAGGATAGTAAGGAAGCTGTATATGGTGCACTTGATGCTTGGGTTGCATGGGAGCGGAATTTCCCCATTGGATCCCTAAAGCAGGTATTGCTCAAACTAGAGAAAGAGCAACAATGGCATAGAATTGTTCAGGTTATTAAGTGGATGTTAAGCAAGGGACAGGGAAACACAATGGGGACATATGAGCAGTTAATTAAAGCACTGGATATGGATCACAGAGCAAAAGAGGCACATGAGTTTTGGAACAAGAAAATCGGTTCTGATCTGCATTCTGTGCCCTGGCGGTTATGTAGTCTCATGATTTCTGTATATTATCGAAATCATATGCTTGAGGATCTTATTAAGCTATTCAAAGGCTTAGAAGCATTTGATCGGAAACCTCCTGATAAGTCCATCGTACAGAAAGTAGCTGATACATATGAGGTGCAAGGCTATCTCGATCAGAAGGATCGCTTACTAGAGAAGTACAAAGACTTGTTTACAGAGACATGGAATGGAAATCCAAAGGGATTGAGAGGATCTCGACCCCAAAGAAAAGAAAAACAGGCACAGGAAGATTAAGGGTTATATCAAATATGTTAGTATGCAGGTGTTCGATATCAAGTTTATCAATCTACTCAATATTTTTCAGAGATCTTATCTTGGTGCAGTTGAAAATTGTTTGTTACACTGTCAAGAATCAAGCAAACCCCTCTGCAGGACAATGGGAGCCTGTGCGACCATGCATTCGGCCAAGTGTAAGTTTAGTTGAAACCTTTAGATACTATTCAGATCAAACTGCTATGCTTTTATATAGTTTTAGCATTTTATGGTGCTTGTCTATGGAGCTAGAAGATGCGATTGAAACATTTACGTAAACGAAAAAAAACAGAATGGTGATATCATGGTTCATGTTTTGAGATTGATGAAATTCCAGTTCTTGATTATACTAATAATTTATTTAATTTTTGCTCAGTCAAGTCTTCTACAAAATCAAATTAAATACAACAACTTTGACGTCTGTCACCTATAAGATTAGAAAATTCTTGATATATATACATACTGGAAATTCAGAAATGTACCTACCAAGTTCGCATTTGCTCTGAAATTTAAAAATACATTTTCCACCATCTTTATTTTTCTTCTGTTCCAACATGTATATATTCACATAGATTTTTGTTTTATAAGATATAATAATATAGCTAGAAATGTTTAACAATTATAGGTTTAAGAAAGAGTCTACAGAAACAGGAGAAAAAAATGGGTGCAATGGGAGCACATATTGCGTTTTCTGACTTATGCTTTTGAATATCTTTTAAGGCCGAATAAATAATCAACATTACTATAACTATGAATGTTTTTCACTTTTGATATGGATCTTTACTGATATTTTTCATAGGACAGACTTGTAATATGAATTCCTTTGAGCTTTGTAAATATATAAGGCACTATTTTGGGATTTCATTTTCTAGTATCATGGCCAAAATGAACTCCTACCTCTATCATCTCTTTCAAATTTATTCCAATATCTTCTTGACATTTCTCCGTACACTCTCCTTTTTTAATTCGAAAAAGAAAAAAAAAAGAAGAGAAATCTTGAACTTAAATGAATCATTTGTTCCGATCTTTCTTCTTGATGATAAATCATCGTCAATTTGTATAGTTTATATACCCCAAACCTTCTAATTATTGTACCATTTCTTTCTTTCTAATAGAGGGGACGGAACAAGAGTGGTCCACAGGATAGTCATAAATTCCGTTGCAATAAAATTACGTAGTGTTTATTTATCTTCTATAAGGGGTAATTTTATGGGTTTTACTTGGTATCATTCATAGTGTTGTATTGCATGATTTCATTTCGTTGCTTTTTTTTTCCCATGTTGCCATATGGGGGTGGGGTGGACATAAGATTGTAAAAAAAAAGGATCCTATCAACTTGTTTCTACTTAAGGTAATAAGCTCATAAGCTTGTTTTACTTCATCGTCAAGAAAGGAAAGAAGACTAGTGAAGCACAGGGGTGATTTGATGCCCTTTAAAAATGGGCATCTGACTTAGGCCCTCAAATTTGAGGGACCTCATTTTTTAGTAATAATAGAATTATTTTAAGCATTTTAAAAAATAAATAAATTATATTGTATCTTTCAAGTTATTTGTCTTGCTTTTCTTAGTTTGTTTCGTGACATTAAAGAATATTTCTTTCTTTTTTGTCAATTTTTAAATTTAACTTTCCACATGACATGTTTAAGACCACAAGATCAATATATATATATATATATTTAGCTTTTTTATTAATAAATAAATAAATAAATTTGTATCTTAAAAAGAATTTTAAATATACTAACAAAATTCTGCATCTTAAAAAAACTAAAAGAATAGTTTTCAAGATATAAAAAAATATAAGAATTAAAAGTTTAAAGGTTTGATACATTTTTTATTTTAAGGCACTTATTAGCTTTAGTCATCCTAATGAAGGAGTGTCAAATCAAAATATAAAACCGCTGGAGCTACACCTCATGTGGTTAAGAGACATTAGACAAAAGAGAGTGGAAAAATAATCTTTTGTATATAATCATATAACTGCAAATAAGTTTTGGATTATTTACATAATGAAATGAGGAAAATTGCGCAATATCGAATAATTACACAATAATTGACTTTTGTAACGTTAGTTCGTCCTTGCAGAATTGTGACCTTATGCCCCATTTGTTGTAGTACGTGTGACGCTCAAGACATATTGAACATGGTGACTTGACATCATTCTCACCTTTCTCTCACTATTAATTTGAAGAATCGTTATAAAAATATGCAAGAACTAATAATTTTTATCAAAAAAACATTCCTCTAATGAATTTCCTAAGGTCGAGTGGAATATGATAATTACTTTTTATGAGAGATATGACTAGAACATTATAAGAAACTAAGCAAACAATGCATTTATGGATATTTAAACTCGAATATGACGGAAACACAAAATATTTGATAGAAGGACTGAAAATCTTTTTAAATAACCAACGTCTACGGCAAGTCATAAGAGTCCAGCCCCAATCATCAAGATCATCTACCAGGTCTTCATTTTGTCTTGTCGATCCCTCTCCTACAGAAGCTACATCACTTAGTATAGGAAGAGATAATAAATTATTTACTTCAATGGGCTCGAAGTCTCCAAACTTAATCATTCTTGTCTGATTGGTGTTTGGAATGTCTTGCTCCATATTTCCTTCAAAAAAAATTGCAGGTCATGACCGGATTGGGTAAGTCAGAAGCGACACTGACTTGGTTTGAACTCAATTTCTCATCTTCAAGTTCAATCTTCCCTTCGCGAGCTAAGTCTATGATTTTATCCTTGAAGACGAAGCATTTCTCGATAGGGTGTCCAACCAGCCGATGATATTTGCAGTATTTTGGATCATCACTCCTCCCTGCTTCATCTGGTTGTTTCATCTCTGGTAACTCAAAAAGTTTCATCTCAAGGAGTTCATCAAAGATTGCGGAAACATCTGAGTCAAGAAATGGGTAGTCCTTCTGCTGCATTTCCTTCAAGGTGAGCTTTTGATTTGTCCTTCCTTCAAAAGAATTCGCTTTTGCGCTCTGCGTATTGCCCACCCTTGTGGTGAATTTCACATGAAAGGCATTGATGTTCATGGATTCTTTGTTTTCAGTCTTTGGAAAATATTTTCCCACTTTCTTGAATTCTTGCCTTTCTTTGACTTTGCGGAGTTCGTGGACAGGTGGTGCTTCAGTTCCGACCGACAACATGCTCAACTCCATATCATGAGCGCGAGTGGCCAACTCTTCAAAAGTTTTAGGCTTTATGCCTTGCAAAATATAGCGGAGACCCCAATGCATACCTTAAATGCACATCTCTATGCTCGAAGCTTCACTTAGTCTATCTTTACAGTTTAGACTTGCATGCCTCCATCGGTTGATGAAGTCAAAGTCCGGTTCTTCATTTCGTTGACGTGTGTTTGTAAGTTCCACCATGCTTACAGTACATCTTGTGCTATAGAAGCGATTGAGAAATTCTTGCTCCATTTGTTCCCAACTATCAATGGAACCAGACTCAAAGTCTGTGTACCAATCGAAAGCATTGCCCTTAAGGGAGCGAACAAATTGTTTGACGAGATAATGCCGTGTGTTCCAACATTGTTGCAGGTTTCGATGAAGTGCGCCACATATTGCTTTGGGCTTCCCTTACCATCGAACTGCTAAAACTTTGGAGGTTGATAACCGGCAGACATTTTCAAACTATCAATCCTTGCGGTGTATGACCGTGCATATATCAAGGAGGATTTTGTAGTAATTTCGTACTTGTCTTTAATGGTACCCATGATGAACTCCCTGATTTGGTTGATCGGGATCGTTCCTTCCGAAGAAACTTGAATCTCTTTAGCATATTCAACTTGCTTTGTGGGGCGATCGACTGTCTCTTGGACTTGCGAACGTAATCCAGGTGCGTGACTTGATTCTTCATCCATCATGCCCTCCACCCTATTAGTTAGCTTAACAATTCGAGCATCTTGATCTTGAACATACTTGGTCAAGCCTTCAATAACTCTTGTCAAGCTTACAAGTTGTTCTTCTACAGATGAAGCGTTAGTCACCATTGCGTGCATTACCATAGTAGGTGGTGGAGAGTAACGTTGATTTTCCTTAACATGAGATGTAAACATGTTATGTGGGGTAGATCCCGTGCTTAAGACATTATTGTCTGCCGAAGCGAAGGACTTCTCGTATATAGATGGGCTCAATTGGGCAAGAACCCTCTCGACCATTTCAGCGATGTTTTCCTTTGCAGCTTTTGCAGGAGACTTCACATGTTTTAGAGACAAACCAAAGACAGTAGCAGATTTAGACGGCACTCGTGAGGCTTGTTGTCCCAACAATTTGGCTTGTTTCCTTGTGATAGGTCCCATGCTTCCCGCAGTAACATCGAGGATGTTTTCGACATCGATGCAGAACTTGGATCCATCAGTTTTTGCAGATGCAGATGCGAATACATATGCAGATGCGAATTTCGATGCCGATGGAGATTTTGATCCAGATGCGGATACGGATGTAGATCCAGATTTGGATGCAGATGCAGATACGGATGTAGATCCAGATTTGGATGCAAATGCGGATTTCGAGTTGATCTTCTTGAAAGTCATCTCGGTGTTTTTGAACTTTGGTTGTCTTGAAGAGAAGAGATGAGAGGTAAAGATTGTCCCACTGGGCGTGCCAATTTGTAAGCGTCTAAAGTTTCAACCCTGAAATACAGTAAACAAGAAAGGAAAAATAGCAAGCAAACAATAATATTTGTATTTGAATTAATGCGAATGCTACAATCTTATAAAATCTCTTAAAGAGATATGTAATCCCCTGATTCTTCTCTTCACAGATGTTCTTGATTTGGCGGAATACTTGCGGCTCAATACTTGGAGCGAAGACTTCTTTGTATGCGGATGACTTGCAAATCACCACTGAAGAGCAATTATGTATTTTTGTGTGGATGTATGGGTGTCTCTCCCCTTTTGGTCTTATGAAGACCTCTTTATATAGGCTTGAGCTAGGGCTTTAGAGGTATTTTGGTCCGAGCAATTTTGACCCCTGGGCTTGAAAAACATGAGTTGGGCTCATCTTGTTAACTTAATGGACTGACCCAAATGTAATTTGGACTTGATTTAAGTCATATAATTTTGACTTAAATATTAATCGACTTTATTAACCAGTAATTTGACTTGGTCAACGTATCATGAATTTAAGATTTAATCCAAATTTAGTATGGATTTATCAATAAAATTTCACTGTCTACACAATCTACTAATTAATCTATTTATTTTAAATACCACATGTATTACTTTTAAGCACGATATACAATGTATATGTTTGTCTCAAACGTTCGATAAAAGCTTATTAGAATTAAAATATATATTAAATACACCAAATATATTATTATTATTATTAAAAAAAACTATGATTTTAATAGTTTAATTATATATGTATAACAGCTAACAATTAAACCACTTTATATGCTTGAAATAATATATCATCTAGTATAAAAATCTGTAATGTTTATTTTTTACATTGCATTGACTTTCTATAGCTAAAAATTGCTGGTAACTAAATACACCCACGATCATCTTCGATCTGCCACATGACATAACAAATAGTCTCAAACTCTTGTAAGGGCATGAGGCAATTTGACGAGAATTTAGGAGTGTATTTACTCATGTTGCAAGATCGGGAGTGTATTTAAGTTCAATTACTCAAGTAAAGAGGTGTTTTTAAGGCTATCAATAATTCACAACTAGTTTTTAAGATGAAACTAATAATTCACAACTAGTTTAATATTTTTTTGTTATTTTTAATTTTTATTTTTAATTTTTAATTTATAAAATGGACTAAAGAAAGTGATTTACCTAGACCAAGTTTGAGATAGCAAATTAACTATTTTAAACATTTAAGAAATCAGTTTAGATTCTTAAACGTGTCATTATGTTGCGTAATTTTCTAAAATCTTTTTTCTAATTTTACTCCCAAACCATACACTTGCCATTTTACTAGCTAGACAAAAAACTCCATTTCAACATTTCTCCTTAATATATAAACAAAATAATAACAACTCAAACAAAAAAAAAAGGCTCTTGCATCACTCTCTCTCACTCACTATCAAACAAGAATAATAGAAGCCACTTATTTTTAATAAAAATATTACTTTTCTCTCATAAACAAAAAAAAAATCATTTCATGTATAGTGGGGTTTTAGATTTTTCATAATATACGTATATATATTGAAAGCTTCTTATTTTTTGTTTGAAAATCATTCTTAGGGTTCTTCATGACATGAAGGATCGTTGAGAGTTTTTTTTTCTTTTTATATTTTGGAGTGATGCATGTTTTTTTGGCTTGATTTTTTAGATTTCCTTTTCTTTTGGTTTTTTAAAGAGAAAAAAATTGAAGTTAGCTACTAATTTCGTCACTAAATTGTGTATAGCTAATATTAATTTTTTGATAATATATTACTAATCCATCGCTGTCGCTATATAGAATTAGTGACAGATTTTATTATTGTAGGTACTAAATCGCTAATTTTTTTTTTCATTAGTGTTTACACAAACATGTAAAAAGGTCCTTATTTTTTTAAAATTATTTTTTATTATTATTATGGTGGGGAATGGAGAGGCTATTGATGAGTGGGATTATCAATTATTTGATGAAAATGTTGTAAATAGAAGTTTTTCCAAGCGTAGCATTGCCCAACGCCGGGAAGAAAAATGTGGTTTCAATGCTTCCGGCATAAGTACTCCGGCGATGTCGCTGCCACCGGATAGGGAAGCTTTTCTCACAATACCGCCGGGACTAACTCCGACAGCATTGCTTGACTCTCCGGTTATGCTTCCAAATTCACAGGTATTTTATAGATATTTGTGTGGTTATAAATCATTTCAGTACAATTTTCTTGGATGGACTAACAAAAAATAGTGTCACATCATAAATTGGAACGGAGAGAGTAATTTACTCTCTTTCAATATTTTTCTTCTTTAACAAATATTCTCGAATGTGAATGTTGTCATGATTTTGTGATATTGTTGTATTATATATTTGTCCAAAGAGGTGCATGTTAAGTGATGTTTGTTAATTAATTAACCAAAATTGGATTTTTAATAAGACTTATGTTCAAATGTTCAATTCCTATACACTCACAATTCAAATCACTTTGACAGATCATCTTAAAAATAATTATGTTAGATGCATGTGGTTGTTGGAAAAGATACCAAAACTTGAAAACGGCAATATATTAGGGTTAAAATACATTAAAACATGGACAAACAACATAAATTTCGTTAGTTTATGAGCTAATTATCTATCTTATTTTTTGATACATATATATTTGTAACGTCACATGTATCTCGAATACATGCTAAGAAGATATATCTAATTATCTAAGATGGTCACTCAACTTTGAACTTTTCTCTTAAAAAGTCATTCAATTTTAAATTTTAAACTCAAAAGTCACTCAAGTGTTATTTGCTGACATAATTTTATTTTTTAAACACAATTTCAAAAACTCTAACTTTACTAAATGAACAAATATTACTAGTATAGCCTAAGGAAAACACAATCATCCTAATTCTTTTGGTCTTCTAATCAAAACACATTCAAAATTCAATCTTTTCACTAATTCTTACCTGAATATTTTCTCCAATAAAATTCAAGAATTTTCAATTTTTTCCACATTTTTTTGAATATCAAAAATCCTTTTTTATAAATAAATATAATCTTTAACTCAAATACATGTATACTTTTTGATACATGAACTCTTAGCTAAATACATGCATATATTTTGTAAAATACATGTCAACATACATATTTTGACTATATATCATCTCTCCTCATCTCCTCTTCGTCTGTCTCTCCTCTTTGGCTAGAGATCAGCGTCACCTCACTGCTCGTCTCACTCCATCTCCGATAGATATCAAGGAAACGCGGGCGAAAAGTGATATCATTATATTCAAGTTTAAACTGACCAAAAAAAGTTTCACAATTTTCTTCCAACTAAGGCATCTCCAACCCTACACTCTATTTTACTCTCCAAATATATAGTTTTCTATTTTTTCACACAACCAACTCCAATCCAATTCTCTATTTTACTCTCTAAAAAAGAATCTTTTTCTCTCTCCTCAATATTATATTATTATTTCTATTTTATTCTTATTTTCTTATTTCATAATATAAATCATTTATTTCTTTTTCCCAATAATTACTTTATATAGTTCTCATGTGATACAAAATTTTATTTTCAATTTTTTAATTTAATATAAAATTATATTTTATTCTAAAACTTTAAAAAGGGAAGAATCAATCACATTGCCTAGAGAATCATAAAGAGGGTCCCAATAATTACAAGCCCATGAGAAATAAGAAGAACTACAAGCACAAATATAAGTTTGATTGCCAAAAAGATGACCAAATAAATGTGCTAACCTAGCTAGAGCCTATATGCCCTAGCTATCAAAAAGCTTCACCAAAGAGAGGGGTAAATGTAGCCTCCCACCACACAAGTCTGAACAGATTGGTATCATGATTCTTCAATTTCAGCTAGATTTTGAATCTTCGCATTTCAAGCTTATACACCATCTTCTTAAAAGTTATAATTGGTAGAGATTTTGTGAATAAATCAATCATATAATCATTCAAATGAATCTATTGCACATCGATATCATCATTCTTTAGAGCTCATGTGTGTAGAAAATTTTTGGTACAATGTACTTAGTTCTATCTCCTTTAATAAATCCTCCCTTCAGGACCAAATAATTCTGTAAACACCTCACTTCAACTTCTTTAAGCAAATAATTAATCTATTGCCTTTTGAAAACTCTTCAAGCGTTCAATCCAAGTCATCAACTTGCATAGCAATTAAGAAGATGCTTGCTTGATTTAATCCATATGAGAATTATAACAAGTTTTTCAAGAATTTGTATATGTTTCACACATTTTGAATCCTTCGTATATTTTCATATCGATTTTGTCATGTAACAACATTCAATACTAAACGCATGACATCCTTTAGTGTCTAGACTGCAAGTCAAATAAGTTTTATGCTTACTAAGATGCATCATTCCACTTGAATTATTTCTACGCTAACATGCTTTAATAGACATAGAATTCAAATCCTCATAATCTTTTATAATATTGCCTATGTTATATTAAAGATATCATTTTGTATCGATTCATAATGCGATATAACTTATTTAGATCTCTTTACCACATAGTGTTATATCGTAGGTTGTTTGAGACATAATATTTTCGGGTGGGTAAGGCAGGAGAGGGATTATTCTAAAACTTCCCTTTTCATAATGCTCAATATTTGAAATGACAAACATTGCAACTTTTATTTTATCCTTTTCAAATTTTAAAATGAAAGGCATGAGAAAATTGAAACAATAACATTTGGGTGATGATAGAAGTAGAAGGATTAAGAGAGAAGGTGAGCTGATTTGGAGTGAAAAAAATAAATTAAGAAGATAGTTAAGTAAGCAGGGCTCTATTTTTAGCTATTTTTAAGGATTATAGTTATACAATAGAATAACAATTAACAACTCATCTTAATATTATTTAAAAAAAATAATCTAATTAATTAATAATTAGGTCCATGGATAGTGGTGGAGTTACAACTTCTTACTTGCAACTCCAATTCCTTTATAAAGCTTGAACTTTTATTGTTTGCAACTAATTAATTAATCCTTCTTGTTTTTTTGTTAATTAGGCACCACAATCTCCTACTACTGGAAGCTTTCAACAGTTCCCCATTATCATTAATCAAGAAAACTCAATGTCCACTCCTCATGTGGTCATCAATGATAATTGCCCAATCAAGACTAATAATGTTATTGGTCATCATCATCATCCCCTCTTATTCCCATCTTCATCAAACACTCAATCTCAGGTAATTTTAATTATTTCCTCCGTCCATCTTTACTCGTCCATTATGCTATTTTGAAATGTCCAACAATACTTGTACAGTTTATAAAATCAATGTATCATTTACCAGTTTGTGTCTATTTTACTCTTACTATTAAATATTATTTATTTTTCAATGTTTAGATGAGTTATATTTAATAAGGGTGATTTGATAAAATTACCACTATTATTTTCTTAATCACTGTATTAAATCAATAATACACAATTATTGTTGAACACAAAGAGTATCAATTGATTAGTTTGTCCTTTTATTTAATTACAACATAATTATACCAACCACATGACAAGTTCTACCTTCATTTGACATTGTTTCTTAATGGTTCCATGGCTCTATCTAACTATTCTATTGCATATAGGGGTGACTATGCTAATCAAACCTCTATGCAATAGCTATTTTACTTTGATATTTTCAATCATCCTTCTATATAATTTCTTTTTATATCATATTTATTGTTTATTTTGTTAACTAAGATATTTATAGGTTTTTGTTTAAGTTAATTATAAATAGAAAAATTCTTTTATGAATTTGTCACAAAATCTAATGCTACTATTTTTTATAGGCTAAATACATACACATCCTCTCTAACTTGCTTCGAAATTTCATTTTGGCACTCTATCTCAACTTTGCTCTATTTTAAGTCTTCAACCCTATTTATATGTACCATTTAAACAAAAAAAAACTATTTTTATGATTTTTATTTGTGTTATTAAACTGCAGTTTTGTATTTTAAAAATCAATGTTTATCCGTTAATTTTGGTAAAAAATAAAATAAAAAGTGAAGGAAGAATATTAATTGTTTTTAAAAATATAATAATTTCTTTTTGAGAGTTTCTCTGTATTTTTTCTTGAAAAATAACCGACGAAAGTGCATCGATTTTCTTTCTTAAAAAACTCATTGACAACCCGATAAAGTCTGACTAGTTTTAACATTTTTTAATAGTATTGTTAGCAATGAACAAGAGTCGTCTTTTTACCCATATTAAAGATGAGTTTTTTTTATCCGTATTGAATTGATTACAAAATTTAAAAATGAGTATTTGAGTTAAATCCAGATAACTCGGATAATATGAAAATATAAAATATGTGGTGTTATTTAAAGGTCTATAGATCGATCTTGAGAAAATGTTATTTAAACATTCAGTTTTAAAGATCGATGTTCGTCCCTCGAGTTAGAGGAGTTGTCTATATATTTGACCTTTTAATAAATGTTATTTTGAAACTACATGTATTAATTATGTATATATGTATTGTACATGAATGCGTGTTTATTTAAGGGGCAAACTTGCACACAATCCCTTTACTTGGCCTCATTTTTATTTTGGCACTTTATTTTAGCCTTATTTTATTTTAACCTTACAACTCTATTTTTTTATGTATCATTCAAACACAAAATATTATTTTTTTATTTTTTATTTATTTTTATTTATGTTCTTCATTTGTAGTTTTTCATTTTAGAAATCGACGTTTGTTCGTTAGTTTCGTTAAAAGAAATTTAAAAATTAACGGATGAACATTATTTTTTTTTAAAAAAAATAATTATTTTGAGAGTTACTCCATATTTTGCGTAAAAAATAACTGACAAATGTGTGTCCATTTTATTTTTTAAATAATCAATTAAATTAAATTATATCACGTATTTAATTTTTTTTTTCATATCAAAGCTATCGGGATTTAACTCAAATACTAGCTTTCTAATTTTTAATTCAACTCAATAAGGGTAAAAAGTACCTATCTTCAATACGAGTAAAAAAAGACTCTTGTTCATTGATCATAACACTACTATAAAGACGCTAAAACTCGATAGACTTTGTTGGGTTGCCATTGATTTTTCAAAGAAGAAACTTTGTTGGGTTATCATTGATTTTTCACGTAAAAGTATAGAGAAATTCTAAAAAGTTGTTATTTTAAAAAAAAATCAATGTCCGTCCGTCAATTGTTGTGTATGTGTTTGGCCTTATTTAAGTTTCACTATACTATTATTTATACTGATAAATGAGTTTTGATTTTCATTAAATTAATTGTTTTTTTATTACATGTGTTGAAATAATTAAAGTATTATTACAGACTTGTAAAAATAGATATTCGAATTTTGATTATTATCAATATTCATTTATTTAATTCTCAGTTATTTATTTAGAACGCCCTTAGCTTATATAGTTAATTAGTACTTCTCACTTTTCTTTTCTGTCTCGAATATTTTATATAGATTAATAAAAACTTAAAAAATATCATAATTTAGAGAAATTTTTTAAAAAAAGGACTAACATTTAAAAATGACAAAGAGGATAAATGTGGGGGGATTTACTGTTCAAAGTTGAAAGGAAGGCTTAATTTTTAAAACAAAGTTAAGGTGTGTAAATGATTTTCACCATTTTCAGATATTGAATTTATGATGCTATTTTTACTTAATTAAAAAATATTGATGTTTCTAGAAAAAAAAGAGTACAAAATATTTATTAAAAAATAAAAGAAATAAAGATTGTCTTCTTTTTATCCATAGAAATATTTTATTACTTGAATTAAACTAATTAAATCCTCATATTGGTAAATAAGGTTTCTTATGATAAGATCCAAAGTAATGTATTACAAACGCATATCTTTCTTTAAAACTTGAATTAACGCTTACTAATATAAATATTTATATCACTATGAGATATTTGTTTTGAACTTAAAAGTTTCCTGGCTTCTAAATATAATATTCCATAAATAATAAGTAAGACAAAAGGGAAATATGACACTAATTTTTGCACCTAAGTGTATATACAAATTTAAAAAAGAACGAAAGACTTTTTAAATTTGTGATGCTAAATAAGTTATAGAATTTTTGTAACTTTTAAAGAATGTCATTAAGGATTAAAAATGTGAATTCTAAAGTTAAATCATTGTCGATTATTTATTGAAATTTGTCATTTTTCTTGAAACAAACTAATAAGTAAATTGTATCTCATAAACTAAAGTGAAAAATAATAAAATTAGATATTTAAAAAATATAACGGATAGTTTGTTGTAGTGCATACATATTTATGTTAATAATGTAAAAAGTACTATATAATCCGTAGATTGCTCAAACATTTCCTTTTTTTTTTAAATGCAGATTACATCGAGAGATCATGAATTTCCAAAAGTAACTACCTCAAAGAAGTGCAGTTCAGATACATTACCTCCTCCTGATATAAATAATCAACAAAACATGAGTGGTATTAGCTTAACAAATACTACTAAGCTAGAAAATTGCCTTTTAAGAGGTGCAATGAATCCAAATATTACTAATTCAATCGGCCCAGATGATGGATATACTTGGAGAAAATATGGTCAGAAAACTGTCAAAGGTAGTGAATTTCCTAGAAGCTACTATAAATGTACTCAACAAAATTGCTTTGTGAAGAAAAAAGTAGAACGTTCTCTAAATGGACAAATTACCGAAATTATCTATAAAGGGGAACATAATCATCAGAAATCTCAACCTATTCGACGTGCAACGATAAGTTCAAAATCCTGTGATTTAACAGGGATATCAAAAAAGAATGAAGGAAATGGTGGCTCAAATATTTATAGGAATATGCAATTTGAAGGCAATAAGAATGTTAGAGCTCTTTCAAGTCTGAAAAGAACATATTCACCATCTATTTTGACAAAGGTTTCTGATTCATTAATATTAAATAATTCAAATATCAATATGAATGTGTTTGAAATACCCAAAACTATTCATGAGCTTTCTTCTACACTTGTGAGTTGTGATGATGAAGATGAAGATGAAGTTAGAGCCACGGAAGGGATCATTTCCCTAGGTGATGATATTGATGATAATGAATTTGAGCACAAAAGGAGGTACTTTTTTTTTTTTTTCTTTTAATCTATCATTGTCCTTATATCCTTTTCTTCATTTGACAATGTATTTAACTTATATACACAAATAACATTATAAAAAGTTAATGTATTTTAACATGATGTAGTATAATTTATCTTATTTAAGGTATTGCTGATCCTATTTTATCGATAGTTATCAGTTAAGAAATGTCAATGTATAGTTATTATAATATCAAGTGTTTAAATTTTTATACACCGTGTAAAAACCACTTATAAGTTTTTATATCTACACTTTGGTGATAGAAACTCTAGTAGATCAAGTGCTTTTGAAGAGGTCTATAGTATGGTTATTATACAATTTTCAAATTAAATTTTGATCTATTTATATTTTTAATTTATGTTAACTTTTTAGTTTGTTGTGAAATTGATGCTTTGTTTTAGGAAAAGAGACTATTGTATGATTACTATATAATTTTCTAATTAAATTTTAATACACTTATATTTTTAATTTATGTTAATTTTTTAGTTTGTTGGGAAATTGATGCTTTGTTTTAGGAGAAGAGACTATTACCCAACTGAAATGAATTTATCGTCGAGAACAACAAGAGAACCAAGAGTGATAGTCCAAATAGAGAGTGAGATTGATATTCTTGATGATGGTTATCGGTGGAGAAAATATGGCCAAAAAGTTGTGAAAGGAAATCCAAATCCTAGGTATGTATTTTTGTACATACATAATTATGCTTAGTTTTGTTATATTATCAATATATAACTTAATTTATTTTTAATATTATGTTGTATAGGAGCTATTACAAATGTACAAGTGCAGGTTGTCCAGTAAGAAAACAGATAGAAAGGGCACCCGATAACATTAAATCAGTCATCACAACATATGAAGGAAAACATAATCATGAAGTGCCTTCAATAAACAAGACAAATGGTGTTGCAACAACTGCTACTGTTGGAAACCAAACTTCACCTTTAATTTCAAATGGGAAATCTTCTATATTGACATTTTCAAAAAGCCATAAAGTTTCCAATCTTGAAACACAAGTACAAGATTTTAACTTCCAATTTGAAGGAAAGCCCTTTGGATATACAAGACCAAATTTTCTTGAAAATCAACTTAGTGACCTGAGATGTGGAGTGGTTTCACCCCTCTATGACTTGAGATTCCCACCTAATTTACAGAACCTTCTATCCTATAATTCATTTCTCTTTAATCCTACACAAATATCAAATTCACTCCCGTATACTCTATACATGCCTGATTTTTCATTGCTTAATCTTTCTATTGGCCCCAATAAAGTACCTCCTCTTGATGAATTTCATTTTAATGATTTCCAATAAACGTCAAATGGTGCATAATCGCAGATCTCTTGCAATAGGAAATCAAAAGCTTATTCACGAGATCAACAATAACCATCTCTTGCAATAGGAAACAAAAGCTTATTCAAGAGATCAACAATAACAATAGAAATTCAAGAATGAAACATGCATCTATTACATTGTTCAGACATGTTATGGAGAATTTTTCACCCTAGAAGTGTCCTGAAATTTCATTAGTCTATTGCACCTCCGAAATAATGTAAGAGTGGAATGTGAAAAAGGAGAAAAAGGGAATGGAAGATGGGAAGGGTTGAAAATAACATGATAGTCTCAACATTGTTTTTGGCTTCTTACATGTATCTATCTCATTAAAAATATTTCACGAACTGACTTTTATATCTTTATGTTTTTTACTCATTTCAAACTTACTTAATTGGTGATGAACTCCATATTGGAATAAAATCTCCGCTTTTTCTTTTTTTATATCTCATATTTTTTCCTCCGTCTAAAAAACTCTTCACTAATTTTGACCTTAGAAAATATTTTAATTGCGGTTAGTAATTTTCACTATCTTAGAGAACATATTTTGTATCCATGGTGGCATTATTTGTAGCCTGTTGCATTAGTACTTAATGATTCAAACGTAATGTATGAGGCGGCAGATTGTGACAAAATTGACATTTTGGGTAAATCAAATTGAATTTTTTTTAAGACTACTTCATGTACCTTGATATCATTTTTGGTAATTGATCTATGAAAATCACCATCAAAAGTTGAAATTTTAGTGAAAAATCTCATATAATTTTAAAGAAATTTTGATGTAAATCTTAGTATGTCATGCTCGAAAAATCAACAATGTGATGGGGACCTGCCCCCAATAGACAAACCCTAAAGTCGTTCAACTTCATTTTAATGATTTAAGTGGAAAAATAAAGAAGCATAAGAAATATTTCAAAGATAACTTATAATATAAATGTAGAAGTACCAAAATACACCCCTAAAAACTTGAAGTCAGCAAATACAAGAGCATCTAAGAATTTTACGAAAGAAGACAATATTTAAACTAAGAGAAAGGCGATAGGTACTACAGACTAAGGTTTTAAAAGGTTGTGATGTAAGGCGAGGCGAGACGTAAACTTTGAAACATAGTGTATAAATTTCATGAATCTATAGAATGTAGTCTCATGTATTTTTAATTTTATTACTAAAAGATAAACAAACGAAAAGGTTTCAATAACTATGCAAATAACTTCAAATGAATTACCAATACTATAGAAAATATTGTCATATTAACTATAATTTGAGAAAGGTAAAAACACAAAAAATGATAATATTTGAGACAACTTTAATAATGAAATCATCAACCATTACATCATGATCTCAATATTTGCACTGATTATTGATTTCAAAGAAGGAAAAAAATAAAAAGTGTACGCAAAATGACAAAGAAATATGGGAAAATTAGCAAACTAGTCAAAAAATCTAACTTAATTAGTAAAAATCTCCATACTTTATAAATATTAGTAAAAATGTCATTATTTTAGAAAAGATTGTGTATCCTAATTTACTTCCTATTTTATCCACCTTAATTACACATTTTTCAATTAATCCTCTATCATATGTTTAAAATAAAGGGAATATTTTCTCTCTCTCATATTTTCTTCTTCTTCTTTTTTTATTTATTTTTGCAACATATTTTCATCTTCCAATTCTTCTCCATTTCAAAACCCGCCTCTCTCTCTTCCTTCTTTTTTGTTTTATTTTTCCAGAAATTGAAAAATATATTTTATAAAGATATTCACACAATCCCTTTTATTAAGGTATGTATCCTTATCCGTTTTTTAAGATTTGTTTTATGATTTTATTTTTGTTTAAATCGTTCAAAATTGTTGTATGTAGTTGAAATCACGTTCAGGGTTTGATAAACTCTAAATCACTCTCCAATGGCAGAATCTAAGAGAATTACTAGAGGTATCCAACTTAATCAACAATTTTCTACTTAGAACAAAAATGACGACAATTTCGTATTTTAATTTGCTTATTTTGTATTTCAATATCACTTTATATACAAAAAAATTCTACATTTTTTAAAATTTTGTATTCATCATAATGGTATACCAACAAAGTCACATTTGTATTTCAATTGAAGTGAGTATTTATTGTCCTCATTTTGTATTTCAATCTCAATTTTCAATGACAACAAGTCTGTATTTCTTTTTTATTATGTTTTCATCATAATTGTATACCAACAACTTTTATATTTTATGTGCTCACTTTACCATTCAAATTAAAATTGAATATCATATTGTGGTACGTATTTTACTGTGATCATTTTGTATTTAACTCTCACATTGTATTCAGAAAAGTTTATATTTTTTTTGTGTTCATCATAATGACATACCAACAAAGTCAATTTTGTATTTCAATTGATGTGAGTATTTATTGTGCTCATTTCGTATTTCAATCTCAATTTCAATGACAACAAGTCTGTATTTCTTTTTTATTATGTTTTCATCATAATTGTATATCAACAACTTTTGTATTTTATGTGCTCACTTTACCATTCAAATTAAAAT
>JAJOOF010009743.1:0-38156 GCA_029582545.1 Solanum lignicaule
CTCTTCCCAATACTTCTTGGGTCTACCTCTACCCCTCCGCGTACCCTCTACCACCATTACCTCGCACCTCCTCACTGGGGCGTCTGCACTCCGTCTCTTCACATGTCCAAACCATCTCAGTCTCGCTTCCCTCAGCTTGTCCACCACAGAGGCCACTCCCACCTTCTCCCGGATAACCTCATTCCTAATCTTGTCGCTCCTAGTGTGCCCACACATCCATCTCAACATCCTCATCTCCGCAACATGCATTTTATGAACATGTATCACATAAATTAAAACAAAAGAAATATAACATAGACACAAATTATTTAAAGAGGTATTTTCTCTATCCCAGTCTATATGTCACTGTTCAAATTTCGAGAGTCAAATAACTTAATTTTGATCGTAAATTCAGACATGAAATCTTTAAGTTTTTTAAAATAATATTTATATATCTAAAAGTTACGTATAAAATACTATAAATTACAATAATTAATAACCTAAGATATTTTAAAATTATATTAAAAAAATAACGATCAAACAAAATCTACTTAAATTTCAAAATTCAAAAAATATCATTACTACACTTTACTCTGTCCAATACTCAAATATCAAGTCAACCCACTTTTAGCTTTCCCTCCACACTTCATGTCTAAAAACTTCTTGGACACATTTTTCAAAAAAAAAAAAAAAAACAAACCTTTAAATAGCCTCACTTCATCCCAATTCTCAACATTGGTAAATCTTTCAAAGTCATTTATAAATTAAAACATCATTGCTAATTCGTCACTAAATAATTTTAGCAACAGATTATTTTAGTCGTTTATCGACTAAGTTTTGTCCATGCTAAATCTAACTTTCCCTTTTTTTTTGGGAGTAGTGAAACCATGTGGAGTTCCACATTTGAGTTTATCCTTATAGCTTCTTCCAATTCTCACATACTCTTTTGTTTTTGCAATTTGATCATAGCTATCCTCCTACTTGAAAGTTCCAAAACAAGTTCAAAAGAGAACAACAATACTATGGATTCTCAAATATCCAAGAAAAGAGTATCACTAGGCACTTCAAAACCAAAACATCTTGATTTTGAAGTAAGAGAAATGGACACATGTGTTACATCACAAGAAATGCACACGTATTCGATATTAAAGGACACATCGATCATAGAAGTACTTCAGGAGGTAAACCAAGACAACAAAAGTGGAGCAAACGACAATACTGCTTGTGTTCAGTATTACGAGTCTACTAATTGTAAATAGTCTCATCACCAAGACACGAGTTACAAGTGTGAAAATGTAAAAGAGGCAAATGCTAATGGCACAATTGAGAGAAACATGCATTTGGCAAAAATGAAAAAGAAAGCAAGTGTCAATATTTTTGAGAAAAGTGATGAGAAAGAAGAGGATGAATTGAGGAAAAGAATTGAAGATTTCATTGAGAAGATCAATAGGGGTTGGAGAGAAGAGAAGTTGAGGATGTGTTATCAAAGTCAATGACATGTATGATTGTCATCAATTTGTTTAGCTTATGTTAAAAAAAAATAAAAAATGTTGTATAGAATGTTGAAAAGAAGTATAGTAGGCGTTTGGACATCGATATGATTGATAAAGAGAAATTGACATAAATAGTCGTCCATCTAAGATGGTTAACTATATTTGTGCCATTTATGAGTGCAAAAACTAGTATAATAATATTACATTGAACTTGATGTAAAAGAATACAGAGGTTTCTGCAGAACTAGTGTGGGTATTATTGTGAGGATGGATAAGCAGACACCACGACGAATCCAGTATATCGCCCGGAATATTACCAGTGATACAAGTAAATAAGTAATCAAAATGGTCCCTATAAGTATAATCATCCCACAAAATTTGTTGACTCATGTGTTTGTTAGACATGAACCATAAAATGCTCTATCTATGAAAAAGTTCTAATGTGGTTTTGGTTTATAGCCATCAACAGCAAAGTTTCTTGTGGCAACAGGGAGAGCTAATCGAATGCCATCAAGTTCAGGTTTTGCAATTACCTGACAACCTAGACGTGACCTGAAGACGATGAATGTAAAAGAATGAGAAGATTCATAGATCATGGGAACTGCTAAATAGTACAAAGCAAGAGACATACGTGTCGGTGAGAGCAAAAGCAAGATCTAACATGTCATTTTCTTCATCTGTTGGATCTTCTAGCTTGTTGTAATACTCCATATCCTGTGAAACGCCACAAAAATATATACGAAATACAGCACATTTATTAGATCAGAACAACCAAGATGGTATTGAGTAGCTCGGTAGCTCCCAGCCAGGCGGAAAAAAGAAGCCAATGACATTATCCCGATCACAATTACTTACCATAACAATCACATGACATGTGGAACAGGCAAGTGAAGCTTCACATGCTCCTGCATCAAAGGCCATACAAATTTAGTTAAGTTAACAGCAAATGTTAACACCACAAAAATATCTAGAAGTGTTCTACCAATGTTTTTATTTATCTGACAGTGTCCTAAACCACAATAAGTAGGCATGCATGTGTCAATCATGTAATTTTGCCTAGATGTATGCATCTGTGGCTATGGAGTATCTAATACTGAAGTCGAAACTAGAAGAAGTATCATGAACATAAACACTTTCATTTAAGACGGTCTTAATAAAATCATCCCATGTGCATATCTTCAACAACCGTCAACCGTCTCTCCAGGAAACCTTAAAGATGTGTTACAAACTTCCTCGCTTACCATCACCATCACCGCTTCAGTAGTATCTCTAGTATGAAGATGGTGAGCTCACAATGCTCCTTCTGGAACTCCTCGAGCCCAACCATACCACTAACTTTGAAACAATTTTGGGAATTCCAACACATTATGCCCGAATCTGTAAGGGAATACTACTTTCTTTTCCGTTGTTTTCTTAGAACTTTTTAGATAGGTAGGATTGCAAGATGATGTTAGATGAAAATTCTAACACATCCAATCAATGCCTCTCAACTGACTGAAACTAGTACCAAGATTCACTAAATCGCCTTATCATTATTAAAATATCAGCAAACTTAAGTAGTTGAGGATTATAAGATCCGTTCAAGATATATGAACCAAGACACCTCAACAAAGCTGACCTTCAAGTTCAATGTCATTTTCATGTGCAGCTTCTAACATAGACATTCCAACAGGGACCTTGATATGGTTCTCTTCTCCATCCTTGTCAACAAAAGTTACAGATATTCTGCGAATCACAAAAGGAGACCATAGAAAAGAAGTTTGTGGTAACTAAATCAGTGTGGCATAATCTCATGACATTCCATCAGCTAAATTGTGAGGCTAACCATGATAAGATGAAGATGGATGCAATGAAGGAGACAGTATAAAGTTCAAAATTTACCATCATAATTCATACGGTAAAAAGGCTATTAAATCTCTGATACACAATCTATTTGAGATATAGTGCATTAGATGTCAAAAAACATAAGTTTAAGGAGGAAATGTTGGATTGTAACAAAAACTTTCCCTAGTGACGTCATGCATTGGACACAGAAAAGCAAATGAGATATATGTCCAAAATTTTAGGTAGTTTTTGGGAAATAACAAATCTAGATAAGTAGGAGTGAATGTGAATTGGTTTCATGATCCTAGAGTGGGAAAGAACAAATCTGATTTTTTGAGGATCAATTCTGGTCCAGTTAGAATTTAAAATTTTACCGAACACATACCTAGAGCATCTCAATCTATAGAAGTTGATTTAGAGAAGGGCCTACTTAATAAATATTCTATGAACTCTTCTTCCAGTCCATATAAACGCTCATGGCACCACTAACTAGTTACTGCTAGGTTGGCAAATTTATATGGTTTTACTTTCAACGGAACTTGTGTAAAAAAGGTATCATATAAGAGTGTACTCTAATAAGATCTGGCCCAAACTAGATCTGGATCAATTCAGAAGAAAAAAAGAAAAAGTAGTTGAAAAGATCAAAGCTAGTCCAATCTACTATAAACTAGACATTTTCCAAACAGAACCTAACAGACCTTTGAAACCTAAATTCCATTCAAGACTTCCCCTTTAACAAGTAGATCACCAATTTAATTATGTCATTTTTGTAAAGGACAATTGTAACCAGCAACATAATCTCATTTTCTACGTACAGAAACCATAAGTACACACATTGAAGAGGAAGAGAAAAGAGAATGGAGTAAACAATTCATGTGAGAACTTACTTTTGCTCTCCCTCATTTCCTGCAGTAGTACAAAATTGTTCATGCCTCTGAAGCACAAATCAAAGTTCAGCACATCAAAAGAGGTGAAAAAAATCATATTTCAAAACAGAGAACGAAACACAAACCAACAAAATAGGGTGCTAAAGAGAGTCGTAGAACATAAGTAATTAAAGCAACGAATTCTAGAACAATACTAATTATTAGATTCATCTAGCAAAGCTACTGACCAGGCCCTGTGTAGATGAATATCGCAACAAGTGTGTGTATGATGTCCTTGGAATACAAGCTAATGGGGCTGCAATTCATCAATAAAGAAAAGGTTATTCGGAGACCAAATATAACTCCCGTCAACTTTAAGATAGCAGTACACTGATTAATTGTAGAACTAATGCTTTGATAAGTCAACACAACAGAGTACAGACAGGATGTCTAGAAATAAAAGTAAAAACTGTGTGAAATTGAATCTTGAAATAAAAAATGAAAACAAAAACTATGTAGAAATTGTGTGTTTGGTGAACCAGATTCATCTATCAGGTTATGCAATTGCCTGTGCAAAAGAGTCGTTCCATGCATCCAAAGAATTATTTCTTTTAAAAAAACGTTTTATACTCTTCACATTATTCTCACTGTTTTGGAAAATTGTCCTCTTTCTTTTGACCAATATGATCTGAAAGGGGCCGAATGGTATAGTTCTCAGTTTCTTTTTCTTTCCTTTTTCTTTTTGGCAAAGGTAAATAATTCTTTTAATAATGAAAAAATCCTCTGTATACAAGCAGTATACTAAAAAGTAGAGAATCTACCACATTATTTGATTCTCTCCTACAATTTTGTAACTTGTATTAGTATGCCTCTAGATATTATTTAACTCAACTTTGGATTTGCATTTCATCTCAACTATGGACCTTGACCATTGGTTTCATCTTAATTGTGGACCTTATCTATTTTTAAGTATGGATGTACATCCACATACTAAATCATCTTGATTGTTGGGCTTCAACCCTACTTGATTCGGAACGGTCTCTTGATATTTGATTTTGCTTTGATGTGATTGCACAATGTACGTGTTGGTCAAAATTTACAATTTGCAAGATTTAACATATTCTGTACGATGGACAAAAATAGGTTTTATACATCACCATATTTCTCTCTATCCTTATGATTTCTTTCTCCCTTTAAAATCCATCTAAGAATAACAAATCTTATCCATTCCCTCCTATCCTTTTGTCCTTCATTCATAAAATTCATAGGAATACAACCAAATCCCAAGAAGAAAAATCCACAAATTTTGAGTTCAGTGCACAACTTGTACTGAGGCTTTCATCCATAAATACTTGCCAGCAGTTGCACCTTTTCTGCTTAAGCAATTGCGTATCACTGATCAAGTTACCGCCCTCTATGTGGAACTGAAGACGAGTCAGTGCCTCAGTGGACCATTTGTTTTTCATGAGCACCTTTTCTGCTGCAGTTTGGGAAAAGCTCTAATCTTGGCAAGGCTGTCACAGGAATGCAATGGATTGGGTAAGTGAGGTTGCATGGATGGTGGTAGCAGGCACTGTGTATTTCATTTGGTAAGAGAGAAACAATAGGGTGTTCCAAGGCAAACACAAAACAAAAGTCTCCTGAGGTTCTTCTAAGGCTTATCATTCAAAATGTTACGGTGAGGGGGTGTATGCAACCAAAACTTGCAGGAATAATGAAGCATTTGGATTTCTATCCTCAGTGTTTTGCACTTCATATTTTATAACCGTGGTGTCCAGGCCAGCTTGTGTGCACCTCGACTAATTTCAATTTTCAGGAGATACATACCAAATAACTTGTTTCACCAACGCTAGAGCAAATGGGAAAGAATCACCTAGTTTATTTGAACCTAAGACTCAGGATTCTCAATTCATTTCATTGACCACTAGGCCACACCTTGGATGCGGTGTTTTGCACTTTTGAGGGACAGTTTAGCAGTTTTTTCCTTTTGGTTCTACACCTGATTCTGGACCTTAGTACTTTATCCGCATGCCAATTTCTCTCCATTTTTTGAGTTTTGTACAAAACTTCACTTTTGGTTACTAAACTCTTCATTACCCAAAAAAAAAAATTGACAGCAATTCTGCTGCTCTCTAATAGAATACCCTTTACCCATCAACAACAAAAAAAAATTCACAGATTTGCTGAAATTAACAAGGAAACACAGATACATATAAGTCTAATAAAACGTACCACTGATACAATTCAAAGGAAACAAATTCCTAACTCGATTCGAGGTCCCCGTGAAATAACTCCTACAACCCACTTTCAGCGATAACTCGCATGTCTGTAATTGCAGCAAAAATTCTTCAGTACTAAACTAATCAATTTTTTGGGTATAAAAATACCTTAGCAGAAATCTTAAAATTAATGAAAAATAGTCTTGCAGAAAACTTACAGAAGCTGAACCATGGAGAAGAAGAGAGGAAAGAGAGCAGCCGGTTAGCCGGTGGGCAAGTCGGAGATTGTGGAATCCCACCATTTGGGGTCGCCGGAGAAATCTGAAGGCGCAATGAGTCTGCGATTCAGGGATTACTAGTCAGTACTATAATTTCCCAAAAACCCACCTAAAACCCCTTTGCCTTTTGACAAGTAGCCTCTCTTTCTTCTTTCATTTTTGGCGTTTTTTAATTTGATCTCATTTTATATTTATTACGTGAGATAATAAATATAAAACATCAATTTATTTATCTAAATTTTAACTAAACATAAAGTTAAAAAAGTAAATAGATATAACAAAAAATGAGCAAACAATGCAACAAATTTAAACGATAAATTATTAGTTTCATCTCTAAACTATTGACAGCCATAAAAATACATATCTACTTAACTAACTAAATTTAAATACATCCCCGATCTGTAACATGACATAACAATTGATCTCAAATTCTTGTATGAGCATGAAACTCTTAATAAAAAGCCGAGAGAGGTGTTGAAAACAGTTCTAAACAAACAAAAATTTAGGGATATATTTCACTAATATTGTGAAATCGAAAATGTATTTAAATCCAATTAGTCAAATAAATGAGTGTTCTTAAGTTTGTCACTAATTTAGGAACGAAACTAATAGTTCATGCAAAATTTAAGGGTGTTTCAAATTATAATCTAAGCTAATACATAAAATTGCTCTTTAATTTGACTTCAATAGGTATCTACGTCTTTCAACTTTGATTTGAATGTATATAAATACACATTGAAATTTATATAAAATTACATCAATAGACACCTATCTTACATGACGTTTTACGCCATTTTTTGACTATAAAGGTAGGTGAGAAGTTACTATTTGTAAATTTTACCCCAAAAGTATCCCGGTATAACAAAATTTAGGCCCAATAGCAACAAACCAGCTTCGTTCCCGGTATAAGCCTTTTAATATATCTACTGTGTGTCTGTGTGAGAGAGAAAACACGGCGATGAAGAAACCCGGCGGAGCGGAGAAGAAGAAGGTGAGACGATCTCCCGGTGTCGCATCCAATGGTTCGAATAGTACTACTTCTACGGTAACTTCCGCAGCAAAACATCATACATTCATGAAAAAATGTGTTCAATTTTTTCTTATTTTGTTCAATTTGAAATTTCTCGTGTTTTCTGAAAGGATCTGTGTGTGTTTTTGTATGCCTTGGCTTTGATTGTTGAGATTTAGTTTAGTTTTTTTTTTTTGGGTGAAATGTTGTGCCCTATTTTTTGAGAATGATGAATTTTTTGCTTAGGAGGTTGTGGTTTATGGAAATGTGAGGGGATGTTTGATAAATGTGGTAATGATTTTGTTATTGTTAGATATAGGCGATTTGTTAATCACCATTGCTAAAGTGTGCTTGCTATTTAATGTAGTTTCTGAATTTGATGAATTTGTGCTATAGGATGAAAAAGGACTCCAGTTTTAGGTAATACTTGTTTCTGGAGGAGATCGATTTGGTAATTTTGAGCCTAGGGTTTATTGGGAACAACGCTTCTACCTCCCAAAGTTAGGTAGGGGTAGGCTTTGTGTACACACGCCTTTTTTATACCCAACTTATGGGACTACACGGGGTATGTAGTTGTTTATATATTTGGTAAATTTTAAATTAATCCTCAATGTGAAGTAATAATTCTTGAAATGAAGTAACTAAGGAAAGAGCTGTAGTTTACCTTATTGTTCTTCTTCTTACCTTTTTTGGTCTTGATTAGTTCAGATTTTTCATTTTTGCTTAAATATTCACCTAGGGTGTCTTCCTATTACACAACAAAAAGTCTGCTCACGTGCGAACATTTTTCTTTTTAAAAAAAACGGTAGTGTCCAATTCAATTTGTGCTCACCTAATGAAATCCTCAGGCAGCTGCTACAGCGCACTAGCACTTTTGAGAAAATCTGTCCACTAAACTGGAGCAGATGGGTTCTCACAGATGTACATTGAAAGACATGGAATAAAAAGAAGTGCAAATCATCTAGTCATTACTAGATAACTTGACGCCAGATTCTCATCCATTAATCACCAAAAATTGAATTAAGGAAAATGTAAGGTTCTACATTATGAAGTGATTTTTTCTGAGTTTGATCCTTAACCTGTTTTCCAACACTGTTTCTCTCAATGGAACTAGTATCTTTTCTGTTTGCACTTAAATATTTGCTCCTCTATATATTTGTATTTTAGGATTTTCTTTGGAGAAAGCCTGAAAGGTAGAGTCGTCAAAATGGACTGGCCCTTGAGGCCAGCCCAACCCATCCCGCTATTCTGGTCAGTCTGGTTAAGATTTATTAATCACATTTAAAACTGACCCATCCTGCTATTCTGGACAGGTTGGGTTAAGATTTATTAAACACATTTAAAACTGAGGTTTATAAGCCCAGCCCCAATCAACCGCCCTGTGGGTGAAAAGGCTATTTAATTTAAATTAAAAATTGTGAAAAAGAAGTAAAAACTAGGAATATTGATTACCGAATAAATCTTAATATCTTACACAATACTTTACTCATTTAGTATTAAACCCCTCATATTAAAATTAGTAATCACCAAGTATAAAAGATGCATCTATCATAAAAATATTGGCTACTCTGAATGGAGATTTGCTAAACTAGGATTAGCGGCTGATGAGAAAAAAAGTAAATATTCTGAGGCTGTAAAGCTGTATTGAATCAGGTGAACAGTTTTTCTTTCTCATATCAGTTGCTTCTTAGATATTCTTAGGGGGTGACACATAGAAAATCAAGACGATTTTATATAGGAAAGATGAAGAGTTTGCATCTGAGGTAACTGTTTGTTGCATGTTACCCTTTAGCTGGTACTTGTTTGTTGAATTCATTAAGATGTTATTGCCCCCTAACTATCCAGTTTGTGATTGTGTGATTTTGGTAATTTTTTGGTGACGATGTCTTTTGTAAATTGTTTTATCCATTTTTTGTTTACTTTTATTTCCAGAAACAAGGTGTAAAGGACGTCTTCCAGCTGTTTGCCGAGAAAGCAAGAGATCATAAAGGCTTAGTGTCACGTTGGGCTGTCCTGCAGGAAACACGGGTAGAGTATTTCAGGGGAAAAGATTTTGTCGCTTTTGTGAGAAATCATTCAGAACTTAAAGACATACTAGAGTCAGATAAAGGTTTGGAGCCTGAAGATATTGCCAACACGCTGCTTCAAAAGAATCTTTTAGTCCGCTGTGATCGGGTGGTTAAAATTGTTCGACCTGGGAAGAAAAAACTATCTTCTTGGCCAGCACATTTAGAGATATACCATGTGAGTATCTTTCTTGATTCAGTCAACTATTGGGGATGTTAAAAAGTTCCTGACTTTATGTTTAATTTTACATTTACTAGTCTGTGGTTCTGCTCACACACATATTTATGGTCCTATCATATCCGTGACCAGTGAGTATGACATAGATGTGGATCCTCTATACATTTCAAAATACAGTGAGAACTTCCTAAAAATTGTACATGCTATGTAGGTGAGTGTATCTGTTATTTACACCACCTGAGACCTTATTACATAGTTTGGTCTTTCCATGGATTTATTATGCTTTGATATTAACTTGAACTTTGCATATGGACTTAGAGAATGGATGAATGGTAGGGTTACTGAGCTAACTCTTGTGCTAGAAGAATCACAAAAAGATATGGATGAATGGTATGGTTTTGAAATATTTATATGCATTTCTCTAACAGTATTTATTTGGATCCCTATTAATGGAAGCTTAGTTTCAATGTGATTGGCTGGTCCAACTGGTACACTTCCGGAGATAGTAACAAATTTCATCAATATAAAAGAGAAGTTCTTAGCACAAAGATAGTGCTAAGAGAAACAAACCATAGTCGCAATTCCAAATGAATAAAACAAAACAAAACCAAGTCTTTGTCAGTTACAGGGATCCAATGAAATCAACTAAGGACTTTGCATCTTGTACTAAAGCTTCTTTAAACCAAAAATGAACAAAAATATACAATTCAATTTAATCTTCTGTTCAGAATTTGCTGAATCTTCAAAACTTTTGGAGTTCCTTCCACTCAAATTGTTCACCAAATGCAGGCTGAATCTTTAAGAGTTTTTTTTCTACAACAAATTTCCACATTTAAACTTTTTTTTGGGTAACCTGAAATTAATCTTTTTCCATAGTTTGCTTACAACACTTGATGTTAAGTTTCTTCGATGGATATCTGCAGGATCAAGTATTTTCTGAAAATGATGCCTTTTTTGCATGGGCATTTGTGAAAAGAAGACCCCTGTGGCAAACACTTCTCTCATTTTTCTGGCCGGTGCTAACACTAGCGATTTGCTTGTTTCCTGTTTATCCCCATTGGGCCAAATTGCTTATACTATACACATGTGCTGGTCTCCTCCTCCTCATACTTAGTCTGCTATTCAGTAAGTATCTGTTGATTGTTACCCTTTTTTTTCTCACACTTGTTATTCAATTTATTTTTTTGTTTTTTCTTGTATAGAGTTGTATCATGCACTGTGATGTGGCTACTCTAAAACTTGAAATCATTACAGCTCTTGGCTAAAATATTGTGGCATATGAGGGATTCGTCTTATAATTTAGCAAGTTGATAGGTTTCTTCAATCATCAAATACGCTGTTGGCTTCACACTTATCATGTCAGCATCACGATTTTGAACACATATTAGCTAATTTTATATATCATAGCTGACTACTAAAGCAATGATGTTTGGGCTTGCGTGAGATTAGGTACTATGTACAATTCATATATATAGTGAAGAACATAAACTTCAAGTTATTGTTCCCCACATGTTTCTAATTTGGAAATCATTCCAAACCTTTTCTTTTCTTTTGCATTTTTCTTTTAGGCTTGAAGTAATTATATTCAACATAGTTCTATGAAGTGAGGACAAGGTTGCTTATCACTCGTTCGGTTTTATATGTTATCGGTTCGGTTTATCAGTTATCGGTTTGTTCGCATACTAAACCAATAAGATATTTGTTATCCTTTAATCAGCGGTCCTTAACGGTTCCGTTATCGATTTTAAAACCGACAAGAAAATGTTTTCTAGGGCCACAACCAACTTGGTCCTCTATGTTTTCCCCTTTCCCTTTTTGTTTCCATTTATTAATATGCACTTTATTTAACAATGTTAACCTCTAAGAGGCAGGACAGAAGAATTTCACACCCTTGTCAGTGAGTTGCAGTGGTGTATGAGACCTCCATGTTTTTCTCTTGATCTATAAGAAGCATTTAAGCTGGACAGGTGGATGTCATTTTTTCAATAACTAGGATTTTTGAACGCCTGCACACTTTCGTTAGTTCACAATACTGTTTACTATCATTGGAACTCTACGATAGCTTCTTTTTGCTTTGTGTCTATGACAGCTCTGGGTGGGAAGTGCTAATTTTATTCTGTTATCCTTCACTTGAATCATCCAAATCCCTAAGTGGCACTCATCAACAGATTTTATTAAAGTATTTCTGCTTGAAGTGGTGTCTAATTTTTCCTTTATTTATGCAAAATTTGCCTGTTGTAAAATGGTGACTCTGGGCTGTTCAAATCATGCTTGTCATGTGTATTTTTGAGTCTTCTATTGGGCAAAAATCAGCATTACAAAGAACAATTTTTTGCTTGCAGTAAGAGCTTTGATCTTTGGTGCTATTTGGGTACTTTTTGGGAAGCGCGTATGGTTTTTCCCCAACATTCTGGCTGAGGAAGCAACACTGCAAGATTTGTTCCAGGTTTGGCCTCAGAAGGATGAAGCCGAGCGACCTAAGTGGACAGCAAGGCTTTTCTACGCAATAGTAGCTGTGGTTGTTATTTTGCTCCTGAGGCATCATGCTCCTGACGAGGCTGCAAGGGCCAGGTTTGCTTACTTGTACTTTAATCTTTTAAGTTTGGGAGTTCACTTGAAGAAATGTAACAAAAAACCAATCTGTATATTTTGAGTTTTCGTTAAACCAAATCCCTATGAAGCTAGATGTCGTATCTTCAAAAAGACGAACTTCAGTAGCAAATAATCTGCAATTTTGTGTCATATTTTGAGAATCAATAACCTAAAATCCCAAGATCCAGCAATTCGGTGGCATTCTGCGAATACAATTCTCTCTTTCTATCGCGCTGAAAAAGAATTCCTTTATTATCAACTGTTGCAGGTATCAGAAACGAGTTTCCAACATTATCGATGATGTGCTCGAGTGGTCTCCTAGACAGGCTCTGTCAGGGATGATGGATACCGTTGTCAATGTCACCGACTCAAATGATAATGCAACTGATGATAGTAAAACTGGCAGTGAAAAAGTTTCTTTCACAGACGACTTAGACGAAGAAACCGATCTGAAAGAAGAGAGTGAGGATGTTATTGGAAACTTAGAAGATAGTGATCATCATCAACGTGACTTGTAATTTATATAAATGTTGAAACATAAGCTTCAAGATTATTTTTTTCTTCTTATTCTGTATCAAGTTTTATCCTCTTTGTTAGTTCTCGTTTGGGTTAAAGTATATTGCAGAACTCTATTTTGGGGCAACTTAACTGCAACTGCAGAATTTGAGAACCAAAGGTTGAGTTCCCTACGAAATATTTTGAAGCTTGCTTTCAAGACTTCAATTGATAAAAGAGAAATTCACAGTTTATGTCAAGTTAAAATTGTTGTTTTTTTTGTGCAAAGTTTGAAGGAGACAAGTAAAAATGAACAAAGGGAGTATATCATAAGAATTCGAGCATTTATCTCATAGGACACTTTATAGCTACTAATTTCAGTAACTATAAATAATAAATTAGTCATTGTCTCAAAACTATTGATATTTAATTGCTTTTTAATGCGATTTTTTTTTATCTCGTATACAATGTGGGCATGTTGCATATTATTTTCAGTTGAATTCCACTTCAAATTGATTATGTAGTTCAGTTTTCAGCTTAAAAGACAACGCAATTTTGTTTTAGGTTGTAAATCGTTATTAAGGACATTCTAACCTACAAATAAATGAGTATTAGCGATGAAAAAATAAGTACCACGAATTTGAGAGAAAAGAAATTGATCCACCCAATTGTTAGCTTAACCCATCTCAATCCAATCCATTTCAACCTATCAAAAATTGAGTTGATATGTAACCCAAATTGATTTTTGAGAAATCTTACCAAAATATTTTTAAAAAACTTTTTTTTTAAAATTTTTATATGTTATATATAATTATAATAAAGAAAAAAATAATCTTATTTGGTATTAAAAACTTATAAAATAACATATAAAGCTATTACAACTTAGTAAAATTTGACGGATTAGATTATGACTCATTACGTAACCATTTTGACCCAACCCATTTTAGCCCAAACAAATTTGAATTGAATCTTTAACCCATTTTGATGTGCCCAAATTTAACAAAACAGACTCAATTACCACCCTGCTCACCAACATCCATAACCAAAAAAAAAAAAAAAGTTTTGGCCGATAGCCCTTTTATCAGCTGTAGCTAAAGGAGAACAAAGCAAAATCAAAGAGTTCCGTCCTTTTTAGCTCTCTCCGAAGAGGTAAAGTGAATGACTTTGCTGAATTTGTCAAGTTTTTTGATAATTTTGTCTGATTAAATTAAGGGAAAAAAAGTTTATATTTTTGAATGTTGACACTAATTACTCTTTACCAGTAATTGTATTTCTCATAATTTATTAGTTTTTCCTGTTCAATATGAATCAAATGGGATTTGGATATGCTGTTGTTATGGGTTTTTCTTCACTTTCTCTATGTTGCTCCAAAATCTTGGAAAAACCCCAGCCTCTATCCCTCTCTCGAATCTGATTAAGGTGTTAAAAGGAATCAATTTTCGAATTTGTTAAAAACATAACAGAATGAAAACAACAGATTCATATAGTAAAAAATATAACAAAGTTGTTATTTTACATTTACATTAGGTCCAGTGTTTGTTTGGAGTATTTTATTGTAGTAAGATATACTTGTATTTCAGTATTAGAAAACATTTAGCTTTGACAGAGCTACTATTTTATCTTAATTTTTTATAAAATTAGTACTGCCTCCGTTTTAATTACCTTTTCTTATGTTTAAGTAATTTGTTTCATTCTGTGTAATTTGGCAGATGGAATCCTATGAATCAAAGCAGTCCTCAAGTTGCAGGTTAGAATGCTTTAGTTGAACTTGTAGTCTGGAGTTAATTCAATTTGTTCAACACTTTTCGACTATTAATTGATATTTTTGACAGAATATTACTCTAACTTATCAACAATTTAAAGAAGAGAGTGTAAAAGAAGTTTAAAAGAAAATAATGTGAGTATTAGTAGAGAGAATGTAAGAAAATAAAACAATATTTTCTTGATTTCTTCTATTTGAATGGGGTTGAAGAGAATAAAATAATAATTTTAAATATATACTTTTTATCATAAATAATTAATGTTTTTCTTTAAAAAATTAACACATAATTTATTTTTGGTAAAAAATTGAGGCCCCCTAAAATTGGGGCCTAAGGCCAATGCCTTATTTTTGTATACATAGAGCCGGCCCTGAGACGCGCATATCTTACTTGACGTTTTACGACATTTTTAACTATAAAGGTGAGAAGTTACTATTTGTAAATTTTACACCAAAAGTTTCCCGGTATAACAAATTTTAGGCCCACTTGCAACAAACCAGCTTCGTTCCGGTATAAGCCTTTTTATATATCTACTGTGTGTCTGTGTGAGAGAGAAAACACGGCGATGAAGAAACCCGGCGGAGCGGAGAAGAAGAAGGTGAGACGATCTCCCGGTGTCGCATCCAACGGTTCGAATAGTACTACTTCTACGGTAACTTCCGCAGCAAAACATCATACATTCATGAAAAAATGTGTTCAATTTTTTCTTATTTTGATTCAATTTGAAATTTCTCGTGTTTTCTGAAAGGATCTGTGTGTGTTTTTGTATGCCTTAGTTTTGATTGTTGAGATTTAGTTTAGTTTTTTTTTTTTTTGGGTGAAATGTTGTGCCCTATTTTTTGAGAATGATGATTTTTTTTATTAGGAGGTTCTGGTTTATGGAAATGTGAGGGGATGTTTGATAAATGGGGTAATGATTTTGTTATTGTTAGATATAGGCGATTTGTTAATCACTATTCCTGAATTGTGCTAGCTATTTAATATAGTTTCTAAATTTGTGCTATAGGATGAAAAGAGACTCCAGTTTTAGGTAATACTTGATTTCTGGAGGAGATCTATTTGGTAATTTTGAGCCTAGGGTTTATTGGGAACAACGTTTCTACCTCCCAAGTTAGGTAGGGGTAAGCTCTGTGTATACACTGCCTTTCTTATACCCAACTTATGGGACTACACGGGGTATGTAGTTGTTTTTGTTGTTCATCTTTTTGGTATTTTTCAATTAATCCTCAATATGAAGTAACAGTTCTTGAAATTAAGTAATTAAGGCGAGAACTGTAGTTTACCTTCTTGTTCTTCTTCTTCTTCTTCTCACCTTTTTTGGTCTTTGATTAGTTCAGATTTTTCATTTTGCTTAAATATTAACCTAGGGGGTCTTCCTATTACACAACAAAAAGTCTGCTCACGTGCAAACATTTTTAAAAAAAAACACGGTAGTGTCCAATTCAGTTTGTGCTCACCTAATGAAATACTTGGGCAGCTGCTACAGCGCACTAGCACATTTGAGAAAATCTGTCCACTAAACTGGAGCAAAGGGGTTCTCACAGATATACATTGAAAGACATGGAATAAAAAGAAGTGCAAATCATCTAGTCATTACTAGATAACTCGACACCAGATTCTCATCCATTAATCACCAAAAATTGAATTAAGGAAAATGTAAGGTTCTACACTATGAAGTGATTTTGTCTGAGTTTGATTCCTAACCTATTTTCCAAAACTGTTTAACTAGTACTCCCTCCATTTCAAAAAGAATGACCTTCTTTCCTTTTTAGTCAGTTTAAAAAAGAATGACCTCTTTCTTTTTTTGGTAACATTTTAATTTTAGCTTTCCACGTGGCATGTTTAAGGCCACAGGATTAAAGGGCAATTTTGTACCTTTGACATAACTTTAATTTAGGACCACAAGATTCAAAAGTCTTCTTTATTTTCTTAAACTCCATGCCAAGTCAAACTAAGCCATTCTTTGTGAAACGGAGGGAGTATCTTTTTTGTTTGCACTTAAATATTTGCTCCTCTATATATTTGTATTTTAGGATTTTCTTTGGAGGAAGCGTGAAAGGTAGAGTCGTCAAAATGGACTGGCCCAACCCATCGTGCTATTCTGGTCAGGCTGGGTTAAAATTTATTAAGCACATTTAAAACTGGCCCATCCTGCTATTCTAGTCAGGTTGGGTTAGGGTTTACTAAACACATTTAACACTGAGGTTTATAAGCCCAGCCCCAATCAGCCGCCCTGTGGGTGAAAAGCCTATTTAATTTAAATTAAAAACTGTGAAAAAGAAGTAACAACTAGGAATATTGATTACCGAATAAATCTTAATATCTTAGACAATACTTTACTCATTTAGTATTAAACCCCTCCTATTAAAATTAGTAATCACCAAGTATAAAACATGCATCTATCGTAAAAATATTCAAACACTTGTTGCTACTCAAACTTGATTGCACAACTATACCAAAATTGAAATGGGTAATATATTTAAAGTGAATTTAAGTATTATTAATTTTTGAAATGAAGTTATTCGATGATGTTTAACTAATCAATTTTGCATATTATGTAGACAAGATAAAGATGTTAATTAAGACAACTCATCACAAACTGATTCAAATGCGCTTCATGATGTTTGGTGTTAAATATGCTATAAGTTGTCGCAGAATTATGTACTTTCATCTAATCATATGTTAACAAATTGACATATTTATACGGTTGAATTTAGATTGATATCTTTTTTTACTATAAAAAATATTTAGAAAAAATGAAGGGCTAGCCCGCCCCTTCTAGGGCTGGTCATTTTAAGGCCCTTTCAAATAAAGGGCCAGCCCACCCTAGCATGTCAAATTTCTTGCCCCGCGAGGCTTGGGATGGGTTGACCCGTTTTGACAGCTCTAGTGAAAGGTATCACAGAAGTAGAGATTATCTTGAACTGTTAGACCTTTAAATCATTTTTAGGCTATAAGTGGAGGTGCTTAATAATGATCACTCATCCATTATTTGCTTATTTCCGAATAGATGTCTAGTTAAGTTAGTGCTAGCAACTATCTTTGTACATCTACTTTACTTGTTTTGTCCCAAATACATGCCGTCCTTTTTTGGACGTTAAATGTTTATAAATTGGTCATAATTTAGGTTTTGTTACCTAATATTATAGGTTTAAATATGAAGAGGTTGTATTTTTATAACTTTTTAAAGCTGGGTTTGAGCAAACTCTCAATAGTATCTGTTGAATCAACATATTAACAAATATCTAAGATGTAAGATTTCTAGTTCACATACATGATATGCACTTCTAATAATCTTTTGGCCTACTCCAGTTTTAAGGGACTGAGTAAATGAATAGTTTTATTCTCCATTTTGTGATTGGATTGCGGAACAATTCAATTAATGGGAGAGACTCTAAACCATGTTGAAACCATAAAAAAGAAAGCTGAACAAGAAAAGGAAAAGTAAAACTCTTTGTTGTTCGGATCCTCGAAAAAATGCAGCTGTACTCATGTTGGATTCTCCAGAAATGCATTACTTTTGAAGGATCTGAGCAACATAGGAAAAAAGATAGAGTTTTGAAGGAAGCAGCAGAAAGGCTTCTGAGGGATCTCATAGAAATCCTACAGGAATATGTTGGGATATTTTGGGGCTGTCTTCTATTGTACAAAGCTAGGGGCATGGTCTTCTGCTTTTTGCGAAAGAGAATATGCATCGTTGAACATCTCCTCCCCCTCTTTTTGAGACTGTAAAGCTGTATTGAATCAGGTGAACAGTTTTTCTTTCTCATATCAGTTGCTGCTTAGATATTCTTAGGGGCAGATACATAGAAAATCAAGACGATTTTATATAGGAAAGATGAAGAGTTTGCATCTGAGGTTACTGTATGTTGCATGTTACCCTTTAGCTGGTATTTGTTTGTTGAATTCATTAAGATGTTATTGCCTCCTAACTTTCCAGTTTGTGATTGTGTGTGGTTTTGGTAAATTTTTGGTGGCGATGTCTTTTGTAAATTGTTTTATCCATTTTTTGTTTACTTTTATTTTCAGAAACAAGGTGCGAAGGACGTCTTCCAGCTGTTGGCCGAGAAAGCAAGAGATCATAAAGGCTTAGTGTCACGTTGGGCTGTCCTGCAGGAAACACGGGTAGAGTATTTCAGGGGAAAAGATTTTGTCACTTTTGTGAGAAATCATTCAGAACTTAAAGACATACTAGAGTCAGATAAAGGTTTGGAGCCTGAAGATATTGCCAACACGCTGCTTCAAAAGAATCTTTTAGTCCGCTGTGATCGTGTGGTGAAAATTGTTCGACCTGGGAAGAAAAAACTATCTTCTTGGCCAGCACATTTAGAGATATACCATGTGAGTATCTTTCTTGATTCAGTCAACTATTGGGGATGTTAAAAAGTTCCTGACTTTATGTTTAATTTTACATTTACTAGTCTGTGGTTCTGCTCCCACATGTATTTATGGTCCTATCATATCTGTGACCAGTGAGTATGACATAGATGTGGATCCTATATACATTTCAAAATACAGTGAGAACTTCCTAAAAACTGTACATGCCATGTGGGTGAGTGTATCTGTTATTCACACCACCTGAGACCTTATTACATAGTTTGGTCTTTCCATGGATTTATTATACTTTGATCCTAACTTGAACTTTGCATATGGAGTTAGAGAATGGATGAATGGTATGGTTTTGACATATTTATATGCATTTCTCTAACAGTATTTGTTTGGATCCCTATCAATGGAAGCTTAGTTTCAATGTGATTGACTGGTCCAACTGGTACACTTCCTGAGATGGTAACAAATTTCATTAATATAAAAGAGAAGTTCTTAGCACAAAGATAGTGCTAAGAGAAACAAACCATAGTCGCAAGACTTTCAAATGAATAAAACAAAACAAAACCAAGTCTTTGTCAGTTACAGGGATCCAATGAGATCAACTAAGGACTTTACATCTTGTACTAAAACTTCTTTACACCAAAAATGAACAAAAATATACAATTCAATTTAGTCTTCTGTTCAGAATTTGCTGAATCTTCAAAACTTTTGGAGTTCCTTCCACTCAAATTGTTCACCAAATGCAGGCTGAATCTTGAAGAGTTTTTTTTACATATACAACAAATTTCCACATTGACTTTTTTTTGGGTAACCTGACACTAATCTTTGTCCATAGTTTGCTTACAACTTTTGATGTTAAGTTTCTTCAATGGCTGCAGGATCAAGTATTTTCTGAAAATGATGCCTTTTTTGCATGGGCATTTGTGAAAAGAAGACCCCTGTGGCAAACACTTCTCTCATTTTTCTGGCCGGTGTTAACACTAGCGATTTGCTTGTTTCCTGTTTATCCCCATTGGGCCAAATTGCTTATACTATACACATGTGCTGGTCTCCTCCTTCTCATACTTAGTCTGCTATTCAGTAAGTATCTGTTGCTTGTTGCCCTTTTATTCTCACACTTGTTATTCAATTTTATTTTATTTTTGTATAGAGTTGTATCATGCACTGTGATCTGGCTACTCTAAAACTTGAAAGCATTACAGCTCTTGGATAAAATATTGTGGCTTATGAGGGATTCGTCTTATAATTTAGCAAGTTGATAGGTTTCTTCAATCATCAAATATGCTGTTGGCTTCACACTTATCATGTCAGCATCACGATTTTGAACACATATTAGCTAATTTTATATAGCATAGCTGACTACTAAAGCAATGATGTTTGGGCTTGTGTGAGATTAGAGGCTTTAGGCACTATGTAGAATTCATATATATATAGTGAAGAACATAAACTGCAAGTTATTGTTCCCCACATGTTTCTAATTTGGAAAACATTCCAAACCTTTTCTTTTCTTTTGCATTTTTCTTTTAGGCTTGAAGTAATTATATTCAACATAGATCTATGAAGTGAGGACAAGGTTGCTTATCACTCGTTCGGTTTTATATGTTATCGATTCGGTTTATCAGTTATGGGTTTGTTAGCATACTAAACCAATAAGATATTTGTTATCCTTTAATCAGCGGTCCTTAATGGTTCCATTATCAATTTTAAAACCGACAAGAAAATGTCTTCTAGGGCCACAACCAACTTGGTCCTCTATGTTTTCCCCTTTCCCTTCTTGTTTCCATTTATTAATATGCACTTTATTTAACAATGTTAACCTCTAAGAGGCAGGACAGAAGAATTTCACACCCTTGTCAGTGAGTTGCAGTGGTGTATGAGACCTCCATGTTTTTCTCTTGATCTATAAGAAGCATTTAAGCTGGACAGGTGGATGTCATTTTTTCAATAACTAGGATTTTTGAATGCCTGCACACTTTCGTTAGTTCACAATACTGGTTACTATCATTGGAACTCTACGATAACTTCTTTTTGCTTTGTGTCTATGACAGCTCTGTGGGAAGTGCTAATCATATTCTGTTATCCTTCACTTGAATCATCCAAATCCCTAAGTGGCACTCATCAACAGATTTTATTAAAGTATTTCTGCTTGAAGTGGTGTCTAATATTTCCTTTATTTATGCAAATTATGCCTGTTGTAAAATGGTGACTCTGGATGCTCGTCAAGTTTGTCATGTGTATTTTTGAGTCTTCTATTGGGCAAAAATCAGCATTACAAAGAACAATTTTGTGCTTGCAGTAAGAGCTTTGATCTTTGGTGCTATTTGGGTACTTTTTGGGAAGCGCGTATGGTTTTTCCCCAACATTCTGGCTGAGGAGGCAACACTGCAAGATTTGTTCCAGGTTTGGCCTCAGAAGGATGAAGCCGAGCGACCTAAGTGGACAGCAAGGCTTTTCTACGCAATAGTAGCTGTGGTTGTTATTTTGCTCCTGAGGCATCATGCTCCTGACGAGGCTGCAAGAGCCAGGTTTGCTTACTTGTACTTTAATCTCTTAAGCTTGGGAGTTCACTTGAAGAAATATAACAAAAAACCAATCCGTATATTTTGAGCTTTCATTAAACCAAATCCCTATGAAGCTGGATGTTGTATCTCCAAAAAGGCGAACTTCAGTAGCAAATAATCTACAATTTTGTGTCATATTTTGAGAATCACCTAAAATCCCAAGAGCCAGCAATTCAGTGTCATCTTCTCTCATTCTGCGAATACAATTCTCTCTTTCTATCGCGCTGAAATAGAATTCCTTTATTATCAAACTGTTGCAGGTATCAGAAACGAGTTTCCAACATTATCGATGATGTGCTCGAGTGGTCTCCTAGACTGGCTCTGTCAGGGATGATGGATACCGTTGTCAATATCACCGACTCAAATGATAATGCAACTGATGATAGTAAAACTGGCAGTGAAAAAGTTTCTTTCACAGACGACTTAGACGAAGAAACCGATCTGAAAGAAGAGAGTGAGGATGTTATTGGAAACTTAGAAGATAGTGATCATCAGCAACGTGACTTGTAATTTATATAAATGTTGAAACATAAGCTTCAAGATTATTTTTTTCTTCTTATTTTGTATCAAGTTTTATCCTCTTTGTTAGTTCTCTTTTGTGGTAAAGTATATTGCAGAACTCTATCTTGGGGCAACTTAACCGCAACTGCCGAATTTGAGAACCAAGGGTTGAGTTCCCTACGTAATATTTTGAAGCTTGCTTTCAAGACTTCAATTGATAAAAGAGAAATTCACAGTTTATGTCAAGTTAAAATTGTTGTTTTTTTTCGTGCAAAGTTTGAAGAGGACAAGTAAATATGAACAGTGGAAGTATATCATAAGAATTCGAGCATTTATCTCATCGGACACTTTATAGCTACTGATTTCAGTGACTATAAATAACAAATTAGTCATTGTCTCTAAACTATTGATATTTAATTGCTTTTTAATGCAATTTTTTTTTTATCTCATATACAATGTGGGCATGTTGCATATTATTTTCAGTTGAATTCCACTTCACATTGATTATTTAGTTCAGTTTTCAGCTTAAAAGACAACGCAATTTTGTTTTAGGTCGTAAATCGTTATTAAGGACATTCTAACCTACAAATAAATGAGTATTAGCGATAAAAAAAAATAAGTACCATGAATTTGAGAGAAAAAAAATTAACCCATCTATTTGTTAGCTTAACCCATCTCAATTCAATCCATTTTTAAACCTATTAAAAATTGGGTTGATATGTAACCCAAATTGACTTTTGAGAAATCTTACCAAAATATTTTTTAAAAACTTTTTCTTTTTGATTTTATATGTTATATATAATTATAATAAAGAAAAAAAAACAATCTTATTAGGTATTAAAAACTTATAAAATAACATATAAAGCTATTACAACTTAGTAAAATTTGACGGATTAGATTATGACCCATTACCTAATCATTTTGACCCAACCCATTTTAGCCCAAACAAATTTGAATTGAATTGAATCTTTAATCCATTTTTGACGTGCCCAAATTTAACCCAACAGACTCAATTACCACCTAAAAAAAAAAGTTCTGACCGATAGCCCTTTTATCAGCTGTAGCTAAAGGAAAACAAAGCAAAATCAAAGAGTTCCGTCTTTTTTAGCTCTCTCCGTAGAGGTAAAGTGAATGACTTTGCTGAATTTGTCAAGTTTTTTGATAATTTTGTCTAATTAAATTAAGGGAAAAAAAGTTTATATTTTTGAATGTTGACACTAATTACTCTTTACCAGTAATTGTATTTCTCATAATTTATTAGTTTTCCTATTCAATATGAATCAAATGCACTGAAAGTTTATTTTGCAACATTATATTTTCGTTTTCACCTACTTGTAGACGGTTTATCGAAAATAATCTCGAGTATACACACCATCCTCCCCAAATGGGATTTGGATATGTTGTTGTTATGGGTTTTTCTTTACTCTCTCTATGTTGCTCCAAAATCTTGGAAAACCCCCAGCCTCTATCCCTCTCTCGAATCTGATTAAGGTGTTAAAAGGAATCAATTTTCGAATTTGTTAAAAACATAACAGAATGAATTCATATAGTTAAAAATATAATACAGTTGTTATTTTACATTTACATTAGGTCCAGTATTTGTTAGGAGTATTTTATTGTAGTTATATATACTTGTATTTCAGTATTAGAAAACATTTAGCTTTGACAGAGCTACTATTTTATCTTAATTTTTTATAAAATTAGTACTGCATCCGTTTTAATTACCTTTTCTTATGTTTAAGTAATTTGTTTCATTCTGTGTAATTTGGCAGATGGAATCCTATGAATCAAAGCAGTCCTCAAGTTGCAGGTTAGAATGCTTTAGTTGAACTTGTAGTCTGGAGTTACCAACTTGACCAGAACTATGTTTGCTACTCGTGGTGCTCATCGATTCTCCAAAAAGCTTCAGTCTTTTTGGGGTTTTCCTCTCAAGAGCTGTTCTTGGTTTAGCAGAACTATATTTAACCATGTACATTCCTTTACACAATCCAAACAAAGGAGACCTGTACGACGAGTTAATCGACTGCTGAGCAAGTCTACCAAATCTGTTCCGAAGCAAGACATAGATCTCCCTAAAGTTTTCATGAGGGATACAGTTACAAGAATATCACATATACTGAGATTTTCAACTTGGGATTCTGCTCAAGAGCAGTTGATGGAACTTCCCATAAAATGGGATTCCTACACAGTCAATCAAGTTCTCAAGACCCATCCTCCTATGGAAAAAGCCTGGTTGTTTTTCAGTTGGGCCTCTAAATTAAAAGGCTTTAAGCATGACCAGTTTACCTACACGACTATGTTGGATATATTTGGGGAAGCTGGGAGGATTTCATCCATGAACTATATCTTTCAGCAGATGCAAGACAAAGGAATCAAGATAGATGCAGTGACCTATACATCCCTTCTTCACTGGCTTTCCGACCATGGGGACATTAATGAGTCGATTAAATTGTGGCAGGATATGAAAGATAAAGGATGTGTTCCTAATGTTGTTTGCTACACTGCATACATGAAAGGTTTGTTTGATCATAATCGAGTTAAGGAAGGAGCCAAGATATACAAGGAGATGCTTCAATCTGGTTGTTCTCCCAATTGCCACACATACACTGTCCTTATGGAGCATCTTGCTAGTTCTGGTGAGAGTGATTGGCTTGTTCCTTTTTATTATAGTTGGGAACTTTGAAGTAGCTCAAGTAGTGTACTTAAGAAAGAACTAGCTCAAAATTTGTCCTTCTTACATGCATAATGCTTATAACAGTTAATAAAGTTATGTGGACCACTTCTTGGGAAGACACCATTTTTTTTTAAAAGTGTCCATCAAACTTGTGCATAATTAAGCTTATCCAAAATTTCCCTTAGTTGTGAATAGTTGGTGTTCTATCTTCTGAAGTCTGTAAAGCATAAGTACATGGACTTGTCTATGGCTACATCAGTTCAATACGGTATTTTAAGGTATATGAACTTATGAAGGATCCATACAACATATTCTAAAGCTACTCTCATAACCTCCTTGAGCTATAGAGTGTGGGGAACTGAGCCCAGTTTGGACCCGTGATGTGAACAGAGACGTTAGGTAGTGTTTTGCAAGACATCTGCTGCTTGAGTAGTGGCCATATGCAATCAGTGATATAGCTTTCTTTTGTTAGGAGAGTGGTGCTTAGGTTATCCTTGTTTAACAGTGACAGATGACTAAGAGAGACATTGGTATCAGAATGTATGTTGTCCATGTAATATTAGTTGCAACTGAAGAGGCTAAGAGCCTTGTCTCTACGTTGTAGACTTGGAGATAAGATAAAAATCTAAGAAACATTTGTACACTCGGAAGGTATATATAAAAATTAGTTCAGGACGGTCTTATTATGGACAAGAACCTAATTGCATCATCCAAAGCACCATCAGTTGAGAAAGTCAAACCAAGGCCAAGCCAACAAAATATGTTCTGCAGACTTCTGATTTGCTTTTTTTTTTAATTGTTCAAATGTGAAAGTAAGTGAGCACTCTGCGGACTGTTCTTCATATAAAGGAGTGCTAAGATTTTCTTGTCAAGCATTTTTGACTTTCTAAAATATGTTGTAGCTTATAAAAGACCTTTATCTGTGCCTAGGAATTAACACAAACACCTAGAAATTCTTCCTTGGTAAAGGAGTTGTGTCACTTCAAACTAGTAGCTTATAACATATTGACATTATTTGACGGGGATGTTGGTCGACCTATTTTTCTAATCAAAGTGTTCGATGATTTTAACTGATGGTGACAACTTTCTTTGCAGTTTGTTTTTTACTTTTACTTTTGCCTAAAGGAAGCTGATTATAATTCCAACCCAGAAAAAAGGAAAAGAAAATTCTTCCTTTATGTGGTAGATGTGTCTGTTTCGCTTCCTACCATTAAATTGTCTATAGATAACACTTCCTTCATATCACACCATTTTATTTGTATGAATTGTCTGGAAAACTGTTGCCTTGTATTATACTATGCATGAATGCAATTTTAAAGACCATATAATGTCAATACTTAAAATGGAAGCTTCAATATTTTTGACTTGTAGAAAACTTTGCCAAAAATTGAGTGACAAAAACTTAATAATTTGGCATTCTAAGTTCTCTTTGCTATCTATAAAATTAAGTGATTATGATCTTGAATTGTTAGACCATTGTCACTTCGAATTCTTGACAACTATATTATGATTCCTTATCTATTAAGACTCTCATCTGTAGATGTACCATAATTGGTTTTCAGGAAAATTTGATGGAGTTCTCGAGATTTTCAGTAAAATGCAAGATGCAGGGGTCCAACCAGATAAAGCTACATGCAACATCTTAGTGGGAAAATGCTGCAAAGCTGGGGAAACACAAGCAATGATGAAAATTCTTCACTACATGAAGGAGAATTTTCTTGTTCTGCGTTATTCTGTCTATCAAGAGGCTTTCCACATGTTGAAGATGGCTGGGGTGAGTGATCGGCTACTTAGGGATGTTAACCGTCATTTGTCCTTACAAAATTTCAACCAAGATCAGATTGACGAATCAGATGGAATTGCTGAAAGTAGTTGCTTTACTTTGGATGATATGTTGATTTTGTACTTGTTGAATAAAAAAAGTCTTCTTGCTGTTGATTACCTACTAGATAGCTTGATGAATAAGCGTCTCAAATTGGATCCTAGAATAGTTTCAACTGTAGTTGAGGTAAACTGTAGCTGTGGTAGAGTAAATGGCGCCTTTTTGGCCTTCGAAGTCAGTGTGAAATTGGGCATAACCATTGAAAGAATTACGTATCTCACCATGGTGGGAGAACTTATTAGAACAAATTCCTTTTCAAGGGTTGTGGACATTGTTGAAGCAATGGTTGGGGCAGGCCTGTCATTAGGGTCAGAACTAACTGCTCTTCTGATTCATCGGCTTGGCTGCGCTAGAGAGCCTGCTTCTGCTGAAAAGTTATTTAGCATCTTACCTGATCAGCAGAAGAGTATTGCTGTATATACTGCTTTAATAAACACCTACTTCACCTTTGGAAATGCTGATAAAGGGATTGAAATATTCGAGACCATGAGAAAGCAAGGGATAAATCTGGCATTAAGTACTTATTGTGTCCTATTGAATGGTCTTGAAAGAAATGGCTTATTTGATAAACTACAATCTTATAGGAAAGAAAAGAAGAGATTTGAATCTGAAAGCTGTAGTAGGGAAATGTCAATGGAGGAAACAGTCTGCAATCTTCTTTTTGCTGGAAATTTTGACAGTTGAGATGCTAGATATGGGTATCTCGACACTTTTCATGATTGATTGGAGTATATGGAATACAAATTAGCTGTTGGTACGTTGCTTGTGCTGTCTATTGTGTGTTCGAATTTACAGAAATTGGGTATGCTTAGTATGGAATCCCGCATACTGAAACAGAATGCGGGATAGGTAAACTCGTATGGATCATATTAAAATGTTATCTCTTTGACAAGTTCAGCTTATCTTTAGAAGCTGTAGCAGCTGGAATGATTGGTCAAATGGGGCATGACAGCTTGATTATTCTCCTGCAATATTATGGCCTTAAAGAGGTTTATTTTCTACTCTACTTTTTGAATATGGTGGAAATAAATTAATAGGAGTGTAGTTTGACTAATATATCACTTATTAACTCTTTAATCTTTATATATTAATGTGCCTCTTAATTCTAGAATAGTTAATACTAAGGGCAAAATTCGAAAAGATTAATCAGCTCTCTCTTGATTGTTTAAATTGACAAATGACAACTATTTTGGAACAAGTATTTTTAGTATACATGACAACTAAAAAAAGGAACCGAGGGAGTACTTTACAAAGCTTCACCATCAGATTGAACTGACAACGGTTAAGCGATTCTCACTCTAAGGAGATGGTTGTATTACCTCTCCTTTGAATTCTCCTTGCATCACACCTCAATTTTAAGCTTATCTTGAATTGTTGTGCAATGAGAATTCACATGTCAAATTCATTTAAGATTGCCAGTAGGCTTACTTATAATGATCCTTGGTTTCGTGACAAAAATTATATATCAGAGTTAAAGTCGTGTATTTGTTCTGATGGAGAATGAATGGCATATAGGTACTTGAAGTGGCATCAGAAGCATATGCTCTCGTTAGATTATAACTGTAAGTTATTAAGCAGTAATAATTGACCTTCGGTCACCGTTGAATGATATTTGGCAAAAAAGGTTTAACCTGAGATCAACATGGTGATCAAGGCTTGTGCAATAACACCGATGGTAGAATAAAGGATGGGAGCCTGATAACTCAGTTCTAGGAAGAAAGCCATGTGAGAAATGATTACCAACCTTCATATACATTCAAATGGCTAAAGGTAATGTTCTGAGATGCATCTGATTTGTGGATTTTAAATTTTGAGTTTTTATTTTTACATGTGTTTACTTTGTATTTTATGCTAGGTAACCCTGATCTTTATTACATCGAATTGATTGACTAAGTAACAGGATAGGGAAAACTGAAATCGCCAATGTTATCGCTCCTTAGTCTCCCAATGGTTAACAGTAGTAGTAGTAGTTACTTATCATAGTTATTTGCAGTTTTCATTCTCGTAGTAGTTATTCTCCGTAGTAATTTGCAGTTTCTTATTCCTGCAATGTTAGGAAGTCATGTCGTAGTTGCTAGGGGTAGTTATCTTATAAGCTAATTATTGGAATAAGATAAGTTATCCGTACATTTGGGTGGAATACATTTACTTGATTAAAAAAAAAAACTTAATTATCTTTGGCTACTCTGAATGAAGATTTGCTAAACTAGGATTAACGGCTGATGAGAAAAAAAGTAAATATTCTGAGGCTATAAAGCTGTATTGAATCAGGTGAACAGTTTTTCTTTCTCATATCAGTTGCTGCTTAGATATTCTTAGGGGATGACACATAGAAAATCAAGACGATTTTATATAGGAAAGATGAAGAGTTTGCATCTGAGGTAACTGTTTGTTGCATGTTACCCTTTAGCTGGTACTTGTTTGTTGAATTCATTAAGATGTTATTGCCCCCTAACTTTCCAGTTTGTGATTGTGTGGTTTTGGTAATTTTTTGGTGATGATGTCTTTTGTAAATTGTTTTATCCATTTTTTGTTTACTTTTATTTTCAGAAACAAGGTGAGAAGGACATCTTCCAGCTGTTTGCCGAGAAAGCAAGAGATCATAAAGGCTTAGTGTCACGTTGGGCTGTCCTGCACGAAACACGGGTAGAGTATTTCAGGGGAAAAGATTTTGTTGCTTTTGTGAGAAATCATTCAGAACTTAAAGACATACTAGAGTCAGATAAAGGTTTGGAGCCTGAAGATATTGCCAACACGCTGCTTCAAAAGAATCTTTTAGTCCGCTGTGATCGTGTGGTGAAAACTGTTCGACCTGGGAAGAAAAAACTATCTTCTTGGCCAGCACATTTACAGATATACCATGTGAGTATCTTTCTTGATTCAGTCAACTATTGGGGATGTTAAAAAGTTCCCGACTTTATGTTTAATTTTATATTTACTAGTCTGTGGTTCTGCTCACACATGTATTTATGGTCCTATCATATCCGTGACCAGTGAGTATGACATAGATGTGGATCCTCTATACATTTCAAAATACAGTGAGAACTTACTAAAAATTGTACATGCTATGTGGGTGAGTGTATCTGTTATTTACACCACCTGAGACCTTATTACATAGTTTGGTCTTTCCATGGATTTATTATGCTTTGATCCTGACTTGAACTTTGCATATGGACTTAGAGTCTAGAGAATGGATGAATGGTAGGGTTACTGAGCTAACTCTTGTGCTAGAAGAATCACAAAAAGATATGGATGAATGGTATGGTTTTGAAATATTTATATGCATTTCTCTAACAGTATTTGTTTGGATCCCTATCAATGGAAGCTTAGTTTCAATGTGATTGACTGGTCCAACTGGTACACTTCCTGAGATGGTAACAAATTTCATTAATATAAAAGAGAAGTTCTTAGCACAAAGATAGTGCTAAGAGACAAACCATAGTCGCAAGACTTCCAAATGAATAAAGTCTTTGTCAGTTACCAAATGCAGGCTGAATCTTTAAGAGTTTTTCTTTTTACATCTACAACGAATTTCCACATTTTGACTTTTTTTTGGGTAACCTGAAATTAATCTTTTTCCATAGTTTGCTTACAACTTTTGATGTTAAGTTTCTTCAATGGATATCTGCAGGATCAAGTATTTTCTGAAAATGATGCCTTTTTTGCATGGGCATTTGTGAAAAGTCGACCCCTGTGGCAAACACTTCTCTCATTTTTCTGGCCGGTGTTAACACTAGCAATTTGCTTGTTTCCTGTTTATCCCCATTGGGCCAAATTGCTTATACTATACACATGTGCTGGCCTCCTCCTTCTCATACTTAGTCTGCTATTCAGTAAGTATCTGTTGCTTGTAACCCTTTTTTTTTCTCACACTTGTTATTCAATTTTTTTTATTTTTTATTTTGTATAGAGTTGTATCATGCACTGTGATGTGGCTACTCTAAAACTTGAAAGTATTACAGCTCTTGGCTAAAATATTGTGGCATATGAGGGATTCGTCTTATTATTTAGCAAGTTGATAGGTTTCTTCAATCATCAAATATGCTGTTGGCTTCACACTTATCATGTCAGCATCACGATTTTGAACACGTGTTAGCTAAATTTATATAGCATAGCTGATTACTAAAACAATGATGTTTGGGCTTGCGTGAGATTAGAGGCTTTAGGTACTTTGTACAATTCATATATATGTCATGTGTATTTTTGAGTCTGCTATTGGGCAAAAATCAGCATTACAAAGAACAATTTTGTGCTTGCAGTAAGAGCTTTGATCTTTGGTGCTATTTGGGTACTTTTTGGGAAGCGTGTATGGTTTTTCCCCAACATTCTGGCCGAGGAAGCAACACTGCAAGATTTGTTCCAAGTTTGGCCTCAGAAGGATGAAGGCGAGAGACCTAAGTGGACAGCAAGGCTTTTCTACGCAATAGTAGCTGTGGTTGTTATTTTGCTCCTGACGAGGCTGCAAGAGCCAGGTTTGCTTTCTTGTATTTTAATCTCTTTAGCCTGGGAGTTCACTTGAAGAAATATAACAAAAATCAAGCCGCATATTTTGAGCTTTCATGAAACCAAATCCCTATGAAGCTAGATGCCGTATCTTCAAAAAGACGAACTTCAGTAGCAAATAATCTGCAGTTTTTGTGTCATACTTTGAGAATCAATAACCTAAAATCCCAAGAGCCAGCAATTCAGTGTCATCTTCTCTCATTCTGCGAATACAATTCTCTCTTTCTATCGCGCTGAAAAAGAATTTCTTTATTATCAACTGTTGCAGGTATCAGAAACGAGTTTCCAACATTATCGATGATGTGCTCGAGTGGTCTCCTAGACAGGCTCTGTCAGGGATGATGGATACCGTTGTCAATGCCACCGACTCAAATGATAATGCAACTGATGATAGCAAAACTGGCAGTGATAAAGTTGCTTTCACAGATGACTTGGACGAAGAAACCATTCTGAAAGAAGAGAGTGAGGAGGTTATCGGAAACGTAGAAGATAGTGATCATCAGCAACGTGACTTGTAATTTATATAAATGTTGAAACATATGCTTCAAGATTATTATTTTTCTTATTTTGTATCATGTTTTATCGTCTTTGTTAATTCTCTTTTGTGGTAAATTATATTGCAGAACTCTATCTTGGGGCAACTTAACTGCAACTGCAGAATTTGAGAACCAAAGTTGAGTTCCCTACGTAATATTTTGAAGCTTGGTTTCAAGACTTCAAATCTACAATTTAAGTCTCTTGCCACTTATAAAAGAGGGAAAAAGGTTTGATATATTCTCAATTTTACTAATTTGAACATGATATATCCCTCGTTTTGACTCACAAAGCTGAGGGATATTATTAAAGTCAACGTGGTATGACAAAATGTTACCGCAGCGTTTGGTCTTGTTCTATTGTGAAATTTGAAAATTGGAGTTGTGTTACCACGAATATAAATTTGAGATGTTTTTTGATTTGTTGCGAGTAATTTTGAGTGAGAAAAGTGTAAATACATTCTCTTTTTTTTTTTTTTGTTATTTTTCGAATTCTTAAATTTTTTTGAATTCAACGTTAAATTTCCAATTCTTATAGTCAAGCGTGTATTCTGAAGATTAACTTCGGAAAAAAGGAAATTGTTTAAGGGTCAAACACCTATTTCAATTTTCAACTAACAACACAACACATGTGTTTTGTTTAAGTGTCTACTTATGCACACTCAAAGTTGGAGGGCATGTCAACTAAAGCCAAATTAAAGGGCATATTTATGTATTCTGGCTCCTAAATATTTCAAAGATAATTAAAATTGTGTGGTGTGTGTGGAGGGTTGTTAAGGCAGCAAAACAAAGATATTTTTTGTGACATCTTTGTCTAATAAGGTATATAACAAAATTCATGTGTTTTTACAAGTGGTGGGACTAAGCTTGACATATCTTGTATAGACCGACATCGCTTGCACAAATTATGTGCAGAAGACTCTTAATTACATATTGTGATATTATTCGTTTTGAGAAAAACTTGCATAGTTTCCCCCTAAATGTCTCTCATCATTAAGAGTATCACTACTCTGCTTATCTCCAAATTATCTCTCTGCTTTACCACTTCCAGTTCCAAAATTGTGGAAAATCTTAATCTTGAAAAGTAATTAACAAACATTGAACATGTTCATGATCAATTAATTTCCAGCTTTAGGAATATGCCATATTAAATTAAAATTATTAATAACACATCAATTGAACACTAATCTATTCTCTTTTTATTTATCCTAAATTCTAATATTTCTACATAATTTTATTACTTCAACTATTTTGATAAATATTTGAATTGAGCTTGATAAACACAAGGTGTATCATGATTCATGAGGAGGAGGAAAGAAGTGGGAAAACAAAGTAAAGCCATTTTTGATTGTACAGAGAAAACAAAATAGGAATTTTCTTTTTCCTTTTTTTTTTTTTTGTAGTAGAAAGGGAATGTTGTGTGTGTGTGTGTGTATGGTTGTTAAAGAGAGCCAAAAACAACAACTTTCTACGATAAGGTACTAGACAACATACATGTGTTATATATGCACCATATTTAAATGATGCACCGCGTTTTGAATAAGAGATATATTCGCTCTAAATCGCAAAGTTGACAAAATATATTTTCCCTAGTAAAATTCTTTGCTTAATTTGCTCTATATATACCTCATCAAAATTATTGAATAGAGGAACAAAACAAAGATTTCTTCTCTACCAACTTGATTAGTTTTGAACAATTTTTTGCCGAAATGAGTTATGTAAAACTTTTGTTTTTTATGCTATTTCCCTTACTCTGTCAACTTGCTTTCTGCTCATCCTTATATCATTTGTGCCCCAAAGATCAAGCTCTTGCTCTTCAACAATTCAAGCATATGTTTACAATAAGTCATGATGCTTCTGATCATTGTTTAGACATAACAGGCCAATGGATTCAGTCCTATCCAAAAACTCTTTCGTGGAACAAGAGCACAGATTGTTGTTCTTGGGATGGAGTTTATTGTGACGAGACGACAGGAAAAGTGATTGAGCTCAACCTCACTTGCAGCCAACTTCAAGGAAAGTTTCACTCCAATAGTAGCCTCTTTCAACTCTCCAATCTCAAATGGCTGGATTTGTCTAGTAATGATTTCTTTGGGTCACTCATTTCGCCTAAATTTGGTGAGTTTTCTAGTTTGACACATCTTGATTTGTCGGATTCAAGATTTGCAGGTCTAATCCCAGCAGAAATCTCTTGTCTTTCTAAATTACAAGTTCTTAGTATCCAGAGTAATCAGTATGATGAGCTTAGATTCGGACCTCACAATTTTGAACTGCTCCTTAAGAACTTGACCCAATTAAGAGAGCTCAACCTCTACTCTGTGAACATCTCTTCCACCATTCCTCTGAATTTCTCTTCTTATTTAACTACTCTACACCTTAGGTATACACAGTTATATGGGATATTGCCGGAAAGAGTTTTCCACCTTTCCAACTTAGAATCTCTTGATTTATCATTCAATCCCCAGCTCACTGTTAGGTTTCCCACGACCAAATGGAATAGCAGTGCATCACTTGTGGAGTTATATCTCAGTGGTGTGAATGCTACTGGAAAGATACCTGAATCATTTAGTCATCTATCTTCACTGCGAGCATTGATGATATTTTCTTTTAATCTCTCAGGCTCTATTCCTAAACCTCTACGGAATCTCACCAACATAGAGTATTTGGACCTTGGTGATAACCATCTTGAAGGACCAATTTCCGATTTCTTTAGTTTTGGAAAGCTCAGGTGGTTATCACTTGGAAAGAACAACTTTGATGGCCAACTTGAGTTCTTATCCTTTAACAGAAGCTGGACGCAACTTGAAGTGTTAGATTTTTCATCCAATTCCCTAACTGGTCCAATGTAAGCGGACTGCAAAACCTACAACGTCTCTACTTGTCATCAAACCACTTGAATGGGACTATACCATCATGGATATTCTCCCTCCCTTCACTTGAATGGTTAAACTTGAGATACAACCATTTCTGTGGAAACATTCAGGAGTTCTATTCCAAATCATTTGATGTTGTTTCTCTAAAACAAAATCAGATGGAAGGTCCTATTCCAAACCAGCAGAGCCTACGACGTCTTCTCCTTTCACACAATAATATCAGTGGACAGATTGCGTCAACCATCTGCAATCTGAAAAAACTACAAGTGCTAGATTTGGGCAGCAATAATTTGGAGGGAACAATCCCACTTAAGTTTGGGTGAGATGAGTCGACTTGTGATTTTGAATTTAAGAAACAATAGTCTTAGCGGGACAATTAATACAACTTTTAGTATTGGAAACCAACTCAAAGTCATTCAAACGGACAGGAATAAGCTAGAGGGGAAAGTCCCACGATCTTTGATCAATTGCAAATATTTGATGGCTCTTATTCTAGGTAACAATGAGTTGAATGACACATTTCCAAAATGGTTGGGAGCCCTTCCTGACTTGATGATTTTAGACTTGAGATCAAATAAGTTTCATGGTCCCATTAAAGCTTCAAGGACTGGAAAGTTGTTTGCGCAGCTTCGATTTTTGGATCTCTCATCCAATGAATGTAGTGGGAATTTACCAGAAAGTCTTTTTGAGAATTTCCAAGCTATTAAAATCATTAATGAGAACATGATACCGCCAATGTATGTAGGAGGTCGATATGATCATATGACAACTATAACAAAAGGATTGCATCTTGTTGTGCCTAATCAAGTTTTGGTTGCTGACATAATAATCGATCTCTCAAGGAATAGATTTGAAGGATATATTCCAAGTACTATTGGAGATCTAATTGGGCTTAGATTCATTAAATTGAACGGGAATAAGCTACAGGGGAAAGTCCCACGATCTTTGATCAATTGCAAGTATTTGAAACTTCTTGATCTAGGGTACAATGAATTGAATGATACATTTCCAAACTGGTTGGGGACCCTACCTGATTTGTTGATTTTAAGCTTAAGATCAAATAAGTTTCATGGTCCCATTAAAGCTTCAAGGACTGGAAACTTGTTTGCGCAGCTGCGAATTGTGGATCTATCATCCAATGGATTTAGTGGGAATTTACCAGCAAGTCTTTTTGAGAATTTCCAAGCTATGAAAATTATTGATCAGAACATCACAACTCCAGCATATGTAGGAGGTGGTTCTGTGACAATTACAACAAAGGGATTGGTTCTTGTTTTTGTTCGAGTTTGGATTAATAACATGGTTATCGATCTCTCAAGGAATAGATTTGAAGGTCATATTGGAGATCTCGTTGGACTTCGTACGTTGAATTTATCTCATAATCGCTTGGAAGGTCATATACCAGCATCACTACAACATTTATCTGTACTGGAGTCGTTGGATCTCTCATCCAATGAAATAGGCGGAGGAATTCCACAACAACTTGTATCCCTTACGTCACTTGAAGTGTTAAATCTCTCTCACAATCATCTTGTTGGATGCATCCCTAAAGGAAACCAATTTAATACGTTTGAGAATAGTTCATACCAAGGGAACTATGGGCTATGTGGATTGCCACTCTCAAAAGATTGTGGCGGTGATGACGGGGTACTACAAGCAACAACTCCATTTGGGCTAGATGATGAAGAAGAAGAAGAAGAAGAAGATTCATCAATTATAAGTTGGCAGGCAGTTCTCATGGGTTACGGTTGTGGACTTGTTATTGGACTGTCCATAATATACATAATGTTGTCAACTCAATATCCAGCATGGTTTTCGAGGATGGATATAGAATTGGAACACATAATTATTAAGAGAATGAAAAGGCACAAGAAAAGATATTAATGTGTTACCTCCAGGTATTCAAGTTGATCTTTTATAATATCAATGAATTTGCTTACTTCCTTCATCCTTAAAGCTCTTAACTTTAATTCTTCTTTTTTATAAATTGCAGGATTCAAAGTCTAGTGTATACGTATCCCGCGATGCAAATAAAATCTTGTACTTTCCATTTCCCTATGAATAAAAACATGATTTTTCGTTTATCAATAGTTTGTTACATATTCAGCTTAATTATTAGTCAGCTAATTGGAAAGTTCAGTTAATAAAAATTCTTCTATTTTTCTCTTTTGTGTTGTCTGCAAATCGTACAAACTGGTGTAGTTAAATCTAAAGTCGTCCCTCTCACCTCTATAATGTTCTTGATCGTAGCTCTATTGTCCTTCAGAAGTTTGTTTTCTTCACTCAGTGGTAATGTTGCACTCTCTATAGCCATCATTCTCTATGTTTTTTTTTATAATCGTTTTAGATCTCGCAGTTCTAATTCATTTTTTTTTCAATATACAACTATTCATGATATCAGCCTTAAAAATTATACTGCTCATTCTAAAAACAACACTATCAAATGGTAGGATTTATCGCCGAATATTAATTTTCAGGCCTAGGTTGGAGATCGAACCTAGGCATGATAATATTTTTAAAAAAAATCAAACGAGCAGTAGACCATTAAATAGGAAAAAATTTAAGTAAACTCAAAAAAATAGTTCGATACAATAATATCGTGACACTAATAATAAATGATCCTTTAATTTACTTTTTAAACACATATGCTACAATCATGAGAATGCACACATGAAAATATTTAAGTTAAATAAGATTAAAATTTATTTTTAAGAATGAATAACAAAAGCTCGCAAAGAAAATATAAGAAACTGAATAAGATGGAGGGTATTTTGGTAAATAAATAATTTGTTCTTAGAAATAATCCAATTCATATTATTTTGAATACAACTAATCAAACAATCAATAAAAAATAATTTCTAAATAACTAATTAATCACAGGATAACTTATTTCAACATAACTTATTTTCAAACCGAACGAACGTCCTAGAGTATCACTTACACTAAATAGTGCTCAAAATGCGGTCATTAACTGTTTTCTTCGTTAGCACTAGTACCATACCCCTATGAATTCAAAACAAAAGAAAATATTATTTAGAAATTAATTATTAGCTACAACAATTAATGTTGTTATGATTTTAGAAAACATATATAATAATTAATTACTCACATTAGCACGGAAAAGAGAAATACTACTATCATGATTTTCACCCTTTAAAATTTGGACCATTTGTGGCATGGGACTATTACTCGACAAGAAATCCCATTGGCTCCTCGTTTGTTCGTTCTTGAAGAATCGAAATAAACGTTGTGGTTACTCCGGAAACAAAATGGTCTTTGTGGCACTTAATATCACATAAATAGGCTCACTAAGGTCCACTACTAAGAAACTGCTAAAAAAACAACCGACAGAAAAGCGATAGACAGTGTCGCTCCAAAAGGCGACGACATTTGCCACACTGTCCGTCGCTTTTTCATTAAAATATTTTTTTTTAAATTATTTTACAAAAAGCAACGGACGATATCTCTTAGTCTGTTTCGCGGATTTTTGCGCCAAATATATATATATATATATATATATATATATATATATATATATATA